>JAKWJA010001283.1:0-11499 GCA_027704765.1 Solanum habrochaites
AGATTTATGAATGTCAATGTCCAATAATATCATAAACAACACGAAACCTAGTGTAGTTGACGAAATGAGTATGGAAGAATAAAATGTACACAAACCTTATCAACAAAACTTTTAGGGTAAAATATTGTATTTTGATAACCTTAGCTCAAAAGGAAATAACTCCAAGATTGTGTTTGTGTGTAATATCAATTATAATTTGTGTTGCGTGTTTGCTCGTGTGTCTATTTAAATTCCTAGCACTTGATCACTTTTTATTTTATTTTTTTGAACGTCCTCTCAATTACATCCACACATTTATTTTTATTATTTTTTTCATACTTTGTAATAGAATATGGATAAGCTTACAAGTTGTGTGATTAGGAATACAACATTAATGGACGTTCCGATATCTTTCATTGCCACTAGAAAAGCTAACACTGATAGTTTTTAAGGTGTCGCTTTGCAAAAGTTCGTCCAGTATAGTGTTTGTTTTTTTTTACGTTTTAATACATATCGTGAAAATATTTTGACTCAATCTAATCAATTCTAATGGATTCTTTTTTATAACAAGAAAAATGTTCTTCTCAAAAGTTTAAAGATGTGATATGTATCTCAATAATATTTAAATACTTCAAGTGAATAATATTACTAATAATAATAACAATAATAATAATAGACAACAAACCTAGTTTTCACCCTATAGTCAATTTCAATGATGTTTTCAAGGATATGTTTTTTTAACTAACAACTTAGATTTCACGAGAACTCATTGGTTCTTGCATCAAACGTTTTCAATATCACTATGATGAATTATGTGTACTTGATGGTTTATGATGGAACAATCTATGAACCCTATTTATCTAAAGTCCAAATTTGACCTTAGAAAGTGGGTTTTGTTTTAATATAAAAATGATGATAGATTCATGTCGAGAATACTTTAGGATTTTTGATTTTATCAGTAATCGATTTCTAATCATGGTGAAGTGTTGGTGGATAAGGAATTGTGATTATGAGCCCTCGAAAGGGGAAATTTGACCTAATTTCATGTGATGGGTAAAATTGATATAGAATAGAGAGAGTGAATGTGTGATCCACTTATGGTGGAGGTGTTACTTTTCTTTGTAAATTGTTATTATGTCCTGAAGGCATATTGTGTGGGAGTAAAGATTATCATGAGATTGTATGGTGGGAACGTGATGTAAAGCATGCGCGTGTGAAATAAAAAGCAAATGATCAACGATATAGAGTGTGAATGCACTGGGAGTGAAAGTAGACTCGTACTAATATAATTATGAATCGTCGGCTTATGGCAATCTTATTCTTGTATAAATGAATGTAAAGTTAATGTGTCTTGCTTAGTAAGGCCTAGTGCATCCTCGTCTAGACTGAATGATTTTGGATTTTGTCCTAAAATGATGAATAATGAATGTCTAGTATCAAATAATCTAATATGGTGCCCTTTCAGTAATGACTAATGATATCTAGACTATGTATTGGGACAGCAGACCTAGCTTGGTGCCCCTTTAGGATGAGTCTAGAACCCTATGTGAATTGATTAACTTTGTTTCGGGTAGGCCCATATGGTAAGGCAACCTTCTTGGAAAGTCATGAGGTATCCTTAATGAACCTCCATCGGTAGAACCTATTGTTGTACCCTTCTGGTAATCAGTACTATAGTTGGTAAACCAAATGTTGGTGCTTAATTATTTTTTCACAAATGTGAATGAAACTAATTCTAATTGCTAATAATGGTAAGCACTGAGTGGAAATGGTTTAAGATGTCTCTATCAGAGTGAGAGGGCTACAGAACATGTAGGTCTTTGGATTACTCTACACAACTGTGATGTTTACTAGTTCTACACTTTCAACGTGAAACTCCTTAGTTGGTTGGGATAGAACACGCAGACTCCATGTCTAGCGTGCAATGGACCATGTAGGTTAATTTCCTATTCTCATCATTTAGATGTGCCGTCTAGTTACTTGATTAGTACTACACAACGTGCAGTATAAATATGAATGTTATCTACACATGGCACGAGTATGCTTTAAAGTTGCTAGAGTGATGTTTTCCCTTAGTCTTCATGAACTAATGTGGAAGGTACTCTAAATGAAGTTTAGTAATGAATGTGCTATTTATTTGTCCTCTACAATTTGATTATGTTTCTCATATATTGAAGAAATGAGTTCTTACATGTTTATGTTGACCAAATAAAGGTTCTTGTAGAATGTTTCCTTGAGGAAACTTATTGTGAATGAAGAAGTAGTATGGGCTTCCACTTAAGGACTTACGTAGGGAGACTAGGGTACTTTAGATAGAATTATAATAAATATTGATGAAATGATCTACTTATGTCGGTGCCCTTATATTTTATGTTTGTCCCAGTGGAAGTAGACTACTACGTTTTAAAAGGTACAGGTAATGACTTTCATAGATTTGGTTTAGTTGCGTGTTGGTTTGTGACTTATTCTGCCTTTACTGGTCAAAGTTTCAATTAAGCTTTAACAAAATGTCATAAAGCATGACTTTCGCCAAATCTCCCATTTTAAGCATATTTTTGCATGGTCAACCATACTTACGGATTAATGTGATAATACCATCTTCTTTATGTTTTTAGTACAATGTGTAAGTTGACAGTGCTAAGTGTATGTCTCTAGTTAAAGTACTTGGATCTCCATTCTCTCCAATACTTGGTACATCCTCATGGATTCGAGGAAAATAAATTCTTATCTTTTATTTTTATGTAAGAGATTCTTTAGTCAGTTTATTTGGTCATTGTAAAGGTTTTTGTCCTCATGAAATTTATTTATGTCTAGATTTTCTATGTTAGACTTCGTATTTCCTTTGCTTTATAAAAGAGTTTTCTATTTTCACTTATTGAGGATTTTTTATTTCGATATTTTATTGCCTACTGTGATGAAGGAAGCTAAGAGGCTTAATGAAATACCTCATGGTCCAAGTACAGACAACAACAACCTTGTTACGACTCGCTGGTTACTCTCGGGTCTTACAAGTGAGGCACGGTCTCTTGGCTAGTGATAGTCTTGGCCTTTGGGGACTTGTTTGATCCCTTTCCTCTGGCACTTTCCTCTTGTATAGCCTCACTTTAACCCATGATCATTTGTAAATGACTTATTTTAACATTCCGGGGAGTCATTTACGATTTTTAGTCCTACACTAGGCTCCTCTAGTTTAACCTATCATTTGGGCCTGGATTGTTATAGATCTTTCCAATTACTGCATCTTTTACTTTCCCAGTATGACTATCTATGGAGGTGACTTTCCACAAAACCTTTACATAAGCGACTTTGCTTAATTTTAAACCAATCCCAATAGATTCCAATATTTTCAACTAGAAACTCTTCATAGTTGTGAGCTATCCTTCACAACAACAACACGCTCTAAAGGTATTATCAATCCATATCACCCACACCTGTCAAAGTATTATCGAAGCCCCGGAACACCCACAAAGTCCTTCAATAGGGGAATGTGAAATAGTGGGTAAACAACTTCTAATCTTGCTGCTAGCTATCAAACCTCATAAGGCAACATTACCAACCCTTTTCATGATTCTGTGGACCTACATACTTGGGATTTGGGTTCCCTTCTTGCTTACAAAATTCATCACCTGTCTCAATGGTACCAATTTAGAAAACCATCATTGATTTCCAACTCTAAGTCCCTTCTCTTTTATGTGCATCGTTATTCTGGATGACTTTGAGTTGGTTTTTAGTAATATTTTCTAAAGATGAACTTCCTACATCGACTCAATGCTCCACATGTCACCTTAAAAGTATCATCTCCAGTTGCAATCTCCCCCTTTGAATGACCAAACACAAGGTATCTACGCCTACATGCCTCCAGAATTGCCCATCTGAAACTGGAATAAAAGGTGTTATTAAAGGTGAATTCTATAAGAGGTAGGTGATTATCCCAAATTCTCTTTAAATCTAAAACAAATACTCTCGACATGTCCTCTATGGTCTGTATATCTATGGTTAAAATATTGTACTGAGATTTACTTGATTAACAAGGCCTTTTTTAAATGATTTCCAGAAGGGAGAGGTAAATGGAGGGCCCCCTATATGTGATGATAAACAAAAGGGAACCCCATGCACATTTAGTATCTCACTGATTTGAAGTCTGGTAAAATCCTCAGCCGAATTTATAGTCTTGACAGCCAAGAAGTGAGTTGACTTATTGACTTTGTCCACTATCACACAAATAGAGTAATATTTTGCGAGTAGAATGTGAACCCATAACAAAGATCCATGTTTTATCACTTCCCACTTAGATGTAGGAATGTTAATATCTTTGAGTCACACACCTACCAATTTTTGATGTTAATATTAATTTTTGACAGTTCGACACTTAACCCACCAAATCTCTAATGATGTTTCTCTTTATGGTTTGCTAAAAAGACTTCGCAGTTGAGTACGATACATCTTCATTTAACTTTGGATAATATATGGGCTAATGTGGAAGTTGGTGTTTCTGTAAGATTTGCTCCTCAAATCAATCCCATTAGGAACAAATATTGACATTTATTAACAAAGCACAAGATCACCTCTCTTCGGAGAAAACCCCTCAACTCTTTCCCTGATTAACTGAACCTTTCAACTGATATAATATAAAGATCAAATTCCAATTTTAAACTAACCTCCACATAACAAGGAAGATTCTAAACAAATTCTCAAACTACACACGAGTGAACATCCTTGGCTAATTCTTTCTTCTCTTCTGGAATATGTGCTAGACTACTCATTGATACTCTGCTAAGGGTGTCTACCAATAGATTTGACTTACTCGAATAATAGAACCTATACATGTCATAGTGTTTAGGAAATTCAATCAATCTCTTCTGGTGAATATACAACGTTTCTGGTTGAACACATACTAGAGGCTCTTATGATATGTGAAAAGATCAACATTAACACCAAACAAGTAGTGTCTCCAAATTATTAGGGATAACACTACAACTTCAAGGTCAAGGTCATCAGTGGGATAGTTCTTCTCGTAGACCTTATGTTTTTAAGAATTAGCTATGACCTTACCATTACTACTACTACTTGCATCAACACATAACTTGGCGACACTAGAATTGATCCACAATTAACACAATAAGCATATTAACCAATTTCATAGGGTCCACCAAAGACAAAGTTTTAGTCAAATGTCTCAAGTTAGGACAAGATTTCTTATCAGTAAAAACTTTGGTTAATGGGGAACTATGGATAACATATCTTCAACAAACCTCTGGTATTCCCCAGGCAAAATCCTAAAAACGTCTAATATTAGTTTGAGTGGTGGGGGCTTATATAATGTTCCTACTGCCTCAGTGTTATGAAACCGACTCGGATCTCTTTGCAAATAGCAACAATGACAGGAAAGATACAAATTTGTTATCAAAATTCAAATTGGATGAACTTTTATCGAAGTATTTGGCGATCTTTGAGAAGTTGTTGAACAACTATCGATGAATTCACATTCCCTCCTTACTCCAGAATACATGAGGATATGAATTGATAAAGACTGGATTTTAAGTCCAAATAGTGTTTGAAAACCCTATTTGCATTATTCCATGAAAACTCAATATCATGATCAGTCTTAATGACATAACTACAAAATTATATTGGGCTATATGGAGTAACTGAAGGTTTCTTTGGACAAATTTTAATTATCTCTGACTCTTTGTTATAGCTTAATTTGAGTCTTTTTTGAAATAAACTATTCCCTTTGGATGGATACCTATTTTTTTTCATTTTGACTATGTTCATATGACTATAGTCAATGCATATTATGAGAGATCGGCTTTCCTTCTATGAACAATATTACGTAGCAGCCATATAGAGAGATAGTGGGTAAAGATGAATACCTTTTATAAAAGTTCTTTATACTATTTTTTTTCATTTTTCAATTTTCTTTAGCTTTAGATTGAGATATTATGTAGGAGGAATGAAGATAGCTTGGTATATGGAAGCAGATATTTATTCCTTTGTTATTACCCTTTATGGTACTCATGGTGGAAGATCTTTTTTGAGAACTTCTTCTTGCACAAAACACTTCTAAAAAATCAGTACGATTACCTTACTCAAGCGTTGGGGTTTTCAAGTACTAATCCGTACCCAGATTAGAAACATATATAACCATAGAATCATTTTCATAAGATTAAGGTAATAGATAACATGACCAACATGAAATTATTTACTATCCTTCCACTCTTAGACTGTCTCATTCGAATCTAAAATTGATATCCTAGTTCTGTAATCAACTGAGTCAGAACAAGAATGTAACAGATCCATGCCAAAATGATATTGAAATCTATTATTTCTTACTCTACAAGGTTTGCTGAGGTGACTTTCTCAAAAATAGTGATAATGCAATTTCTGTATGCCCATCTACCTATAACTGCGTCACAACCTAGAGTAGAGACTCATAAGGATTCTGAGATAGTTTTTGGACTGACAAAAATGTTTAATTCTATATAAGAAGTGAAAAAAGAAAAGTCTAGCCCATGGATGTAACGTTGCATAAAAATTCTAAATGGATGACTTGCAACAAACCATTGACTACATTAGGATAATCTTCTTTTTCTTCGCAAGCTTGAAGAGCATACAATGTTATATGACACTGACCACCATCTCAACTAGATGAAGCACCTAGCTGACTAGGGAGACCAGTTGAAGTTGCTGAAGTTGTAGATAGATATATGTTACCTCTTGTATTTTACTTGAAGAGGATCAATCCTTCAACCTATGACCTGACAAACCATACCCAAAGAACCCTTCTATGCCTGCATGACTCTCTTCTTTGGTGAATCTTACAACACTTGGACAAGTTGGGAATTTTGTTTTACCGGACGTACTCCCATTGTGACTTAGAGTCTAATGCTCTCCCTTCCCCCTTTCTGACATGTTAAACATGGGGAGAAGCGCTAGCTTATTAATTGTATTGGTTTGTAGACCTCTACTAGAAACATTGAGTGATATTCTACTAATTGGCCTCTTCTGAGAGTCCTAGTTATCTATCCTGTCATATTGGGTATCCTGTCCCACTTACCTACGTGTATCTCCCCACCTCCTTAGAATGAATCATTTGGGATATATTTTATCTGTAACTAACATGCATTTCTGCACATCATATCACCAGATCGGATACTTTCAAACAAAAAACTGCCTCATTTGGTGCTTTTAAATTGTCAACATATGTGGAGCATACCTGGAGAGTGGGCGTAACTTATCTGTATTGTTGGACTACAATAGAACCTTACTTCTGTTTAGACTAATTAGTACTTATTACCCTCCCTAAAACTCTCGAGAAGACCTATCCAAAAAAGATCAAACAAAGTAGTTTTTATGTCCCTGAGTTCCTCCGCAACCCTCAGTTGGTCTTTCCTTAGTGAACAAAATTGACCACATCCTTAAAATGGTAGGATGCCAAGTCCACCTTATCAGTACTATCTTTACATAAAGCAAAAAGAATCTTCTTGACCTCATCAATTAGTTATGTGGTTCCTCACCTACCTGCGACCCTAGAACTTAGGAGGATTCATAAAATAAAATCTCGAACCATGGTTATAGCTAATCAACCATCAAGGTTTGCCTAAACTAATGTGTGTTGATTGTTTTAGTTGAATACGTTTGAGACAAAATCTACGTTGCATGCTCTAAGAATTTTGCAGTTGTAACATCATGTTTCGGGACTGGAGGAACTGTGTTAGCATTATATGTATTATTCTACAGGAGGCATGGATATAAAATGCATACAATGATTACAAAGGAAAGTTGAATTACTTACACATTGTGACAATAAAAAAATAACAAAATAATAGAAATCTTAGAACAACCTGTACAATCCCCGTTATAGTGTTGTGCGCTACACAACCCATGCAGAAGTAGTGCCTAGTGTGCTATCTCATACAGCAACCCTAAGACTGTTGACTGATTCTCTCATATGATTGTGTTTCACATCCCACACGGCTCCCCATAACTATCCCATCCTATGGATTATGGTGGAACGCCCCAAGCTAACCTTGAATCGTGGCAGTAAAAGGCATACTAAAAAAAATCACTAAGTAAATCATGACTATGCGGAATCTAAAAGAAGTGGTATTTTGAATTGTGGACAAACCCAATTAGTCTAACTTTTATAATCTAGATATTTTTATGACCATGCCCAAACACAATTAACAACTTGAGTTGAAACTACATATTTCTCTAAAAGCCGTGTAAAAGAATTGAGTTTTCAAGGCATGCCCCTACTACTCTCTATCAGACTGAAACTGAAATAAAGACTTACAGTAAACAATGTGTATTGTCCTTGAGACTGAGAATCATTACTAAATTTTTGATGATTTAAAAAACTGGGATTGGACAAGAGTGATCTGGATGCTTAATTTCTACCTGAGCATAAACAATGTAGTCAAAAGGTATGTGTCAGTCTTTTAAATGAACAGAGCATGAAGGATGTGTATATTATATAGCTAACAAAGTAATATAATGTGTTTTGATAAGCAAAATTACACTAAACGGATGGAACGACCAAGTACTCATCATGAAGCTAACAGGCTAAATTTATAGTGTAGTAAATGCTAAAAATAATTTAAATGCAATAAACCTTCTGATAGTGGGATGTTTCGGTTAACCAATAAAACCATGTGAGCCCTTTTTAGGGTATAGGGTTGACTATGGTGTGGTCACTTAAACGAATGCCGAACAAATAGGACTTATGAACCTATGTAGCATTGTGGTTTTGGGACTTAAGGGTACTTTAACTCTAATATCAAATTTAGTTCTAAGTTTGATTCCCAAATGATATGAGAAAGCTTAAAAATGGAGTGAAATAATGAGTATCTCAAAGAACTAATAATCTAACTAAGAATGCAAACAATAATATTACTGAAGATTTTGCATTTCACACTTTGAGGAAAGATTTAAGTGTTATTTTCTTGCATGTATGATTTCGTGATCTTTTATCACTAGTTTCCTGACAACTTGCGTTGCAACTGTTTATTTTTAACTCAGTTGTTATATATTTAAAATTGTGGCTAATCAAATAGAAATATTTAAATCAACAATATTATTTTTACCATTATATTTTCATGTATCAACAATCAAATAACTAAAAAGAATTGTGCTTTGACATCAGGCAAAAAGGATGTAAAATTAATTAACAGAATTATCCTCCTTAACTTTGTATAAGTGCCTTTTTTTTATGCTCTAACTATCAGTGATAACCTTTTTAGCATAAATGATATTAAAAATACATGCACAGTTATTGATAAGATTGACTATTTATGTTAATGAGAAACGATAAGTGATTATTTATATATTTTAAGTACGGTTTCTCAAGTTGAAAGACAGTACTATCAAAATTAACTACAAATTAAAAGCAATTACATTTAAAATTAAAACTAATAGATATATAAAACACTGAATTCTCATACATACATCTATTTCAACAGCATAATAATAACTAACAGATTACATACCCCATGAGTTTATTAGAAATGCAAAAGAAAGTCGAACACATAATCTTCATGATGGAAA
The DNA here is from genome assembly GCA_027704765.1 of Solanum habrochaites. Taxonomy (NCBI): domain Eukaryota; kingdom Viridiplantae; phylum Streptophyta; class Magnoliopsida; order Solanales; family Solanaceae; genus Solanum; species Solanum habrochaites. The sequence goes on from JAKWJA010001283.1 coordinate 9,526, forward strand.
ATATATACTCGAAGAGTATGAGGAGTTAGCTTTCTAAAACGAGTCTTCAAGTTTTTCTCAAACACCCCACGTAATCTCTTTTTCATGTCTTTTGTCCAATCATAGATGGAATAGTTTTTTGATCATCAGTTTGAATGACAATTTCTTCATTTCAATGTTTCACGTAGTTCTTAAATAGTAGTAAACTGTCTGTTTAAAATTTTATATTTTTCAGTTCCAATAATAGTCTTTAATATATAGATAGATGAAAGATGAAAAAAATACAAATCATAGTTAGATTTAATAAGAGAATTAACGTTACCACTAATAATTTTACTTTGAACTTGATCTAATCTAGTTTTAATGAAAATTAAAAAGATGAAAAACACAATCAATTGTAATTGTAATAATGAGGCAGTTACAAGTCTCTCATATTTATTACTAATTCATTCATATATAATAACACACTTTAATATCAAGTAATAATAAATAAAATTATCGGCATTAATCGGATAAGTGGGGGGGGGTCACTCTTTGCAATATGTCAATAATTTTTAGGATATACATGTCACAATTAAAATATATCTTTTCCACATTCCAAACATTTAATTATTTGCTTTTTTTATTCAGAATAAGTTAAGGAAATGCAAAAGTCCATCTCATTTTATTAAAATGATACAAGTTAAAACATTTAACTAAATATAAATGCTTTTTATAACATTTTAATTTATAGTGGATAAAATTGTAATATCAACTTTTAACTTTTTTTTGTTCCCTCTTATAATACTATATGATTTTACAACTAGGTTCTTGGTTCGATTTATCTTACTATACTACTTCACGAACAAATCTTCAAATCTAAAACCATAGGTCTGAAAAGTTTCCTTCTGAGATATAAAGAAACTACTTAATTTTAAGGGACCTTATAAGTCAAGAAACAAACAGTAAATCAAACTAATGCTGATGAAAACTAACTAAATTCTTTGGATTTGGGCTGACTTGAGAAAACCTCTACTTGTTCTTGGGAGAAATTATATCGCCTCTTTGTAAGAATTTTCTTTTTAATTAATAAGTTGGATCAATAAATAAAAATGAGGGTCCTAGGTTATTTCTAACTCGATTATAAGTCTTAGAGTGAGTAAAAAATGTAATTTAGGCATAAAATAACATAGTTTAACTGCATAACTTATAGGGGAAAAGAAAAAAACTACCGTGACTTAAAAAGATTATAGTCCTCTTTCACAGGCCCATTCATGGACTTTATGAAGCACCATGGGTCGTATGGGAAACCGTGGTTTCTCATAGAATTTAGGGTGGTATAGGGTCATTTTTTTAAGGCCACTACCGGACGTGTGATGGTTAAAACGCCGGACAGTCTAGTGGTCCCTCACAAGTTCATTGGGTGGGTTTATTTTTGTTTTCAATCTACAACCAACTTGGCAGCTCGTTTAGTTCCTGTACCTTGTAGTGTTCTTTGTACTCGTCTTGTAGTTCGGTGTGAGAACAATGAGGGGTGCGCATCATGGTCTTATTCATATCATATTGCCAGCTATAGGGTCCACGATTTTCCTCTTGCTCAGTCTAGGTGTTATAGTTTTAGTTAAGTTTATTAGGATTTCTACATTTCATAGGGTGATTACTTTATTTCTTTCTGTAATTCCTAAGTTTTTATCGTTATTTGTGGTTTTAGGTTTTCTTCTTCTGGTGGGACAAAAAGAATGCTATCAAACCATTTTTTCAGTTCGCCGACAATTTTTCAATCAAACCCAATGTAGGAATGCCTATCGAACTATTTTCGTGTATTATCATTTTTGTAATCATGTAGGGAGACATCTGAAATGCATCAATAGTTAATAACCTCATTTAATGAAGTTGGTGATTTTCATTGGCCTTGTTCATTATCTCTGTGTTTGTTAATTAATGTTTGGATTTACTTGTTGGCTGGTGTACAACGCGGTATACTACACATGATGAATCGAATACCAATTGGTAAAA
>JAKWJA010001284.1:0-60508 GCA_027704765.1 Solanum habrochaites
ATGTCCACCGTTCGACGATCAACTTAAACAGGCATAAGACTTGATAGAGCCAGTAATGGTAAGGAGGGTAAATCTCCGAGACAGGTTCACAATGTTTGCTGTTCCAGAGCTATATCAATTGACTTGTGTTTATTGGGGAATCCACACAATCGATCTGACACGGTAAGCCGGTTTACTTATTTGTATGCCCATAGTAAAGGTGGCTTCTGTCTATCCTCTTCTGAATATATTTTTATTCGCAGGACCACTACTGGAACAAACTTTTGTGGTATTGTGCAGAGAATGGCTCCTACAAGGGCTGCTTCTTGCCTGAAAAGTGGAGGACTTGTTCGAAGTACCGACTCTTAACAAGCAATACTATATGGGCCAATTAAGACCAATGGGGATATGTAAACAATTGGGACCAAGAATGGGGTCGAGTTAACAATTGGGATCAAGATGAATGGGGACAAGCTAAGACTTGGAATGATGACGGCAACGAAGAGAAACAAATTCTTCAGCCAGCTTCAGTGCACTACACCTCGGTCCCTGTTATGGATGAAGCTGAATGGTCTGATGGTTGGAAATAACGGTTTTGGAGGTTGCATTGAACCACAAAACTGTTCGTTTTTGCATTTCAAAATTTTCAAGCTCAGGAATGTGTGACATATATTCTGTTTCTAGTTTTACTTAAACTGTTGGTGATTACAAGTTTATTGTGGATTATTTTCAGTTTGCAATGAAGAACATTTGTTTAAGGTTCAGTTTATTTCACGTACAATTAAAGTTTAAGGGTCGTCAAGATTTATATCATTGCGTATATAAAGGTATAAACGTCAAAACTTAAAAGTAGTTAATTTCGTCTAATACCATATAAAGATATGAACAAAAAAGATAATTATGAAAAGGAAATAAGGTATGAATTCAGCCCAAATATGAATCTTAATTATTTCAACGAGAGAATCTTAATTGTTCAGTTAATTGATTACCTAAATTTTCATTTTGTTGGTAAGAGTTCGATTCTTCATCGTAATCCCCTCCATATTTCTTTCTTTCTTTTTTGAAAAGAAGTATTTAAACAAATTTGCAGAATATAAAGTAACATACAAGTCAAATCCCATAAATTTTTGCAAGGCAAGAACTAGCAAACAAGAACACATCCACTTTGTAAAGGGGCTGATTTGGTGTCAATTCATTTATAGAAATAGTCCTGTTACTACATAATATTTGCATATTACCGCGATCAACTTTGATCACCAACATATATATAGTAAAATATTAGAGGCATAGACATTAAATAGTACCTTAACTTGGACTCGCTCACGTTTAATGCCCGTCTGAGGCTCTTTTAGGTTGTGACATCCTACATGACAGTTTATATTCTATGTGTGCCCTATATGTATTATATCAATCAAATTTTCAAGAGGGAGTTTCATAAATAAATAGAGTTTGTATCATAATTATGAATAATAGTTATAGTTTACCATAATTATAATGTATAGCAACATTAAGATGTTGAGAGACGGCAGTGAAGATCGCTAGAGAAGAGATAGAAAGATCCCATTTGTAATACAACATGATAGAAGGTTGTATCTTGGATACAACAAGATAGGGGTGAGCAAAGATCAAAACGACCGATAAACCGAAACGAAAAAATGTCTTGGATCTGTTTAATGTGTTTAATAAAAATTATTCAGGATTATTAGGCTCAGTATCTGATTTGTACTATTGTGGTTATTGGGTAAACATCGTAACCCAGTTAAAACGGTAATGACTTATTCTTTTGCTCTTGCTATTATTAAATATTATTAATTTAATTTATTCAGACACACTAATAACTCTATCAAAATTAATAGGGTATACTGCTATCTACTACCAACTCGACACTATGAGGAGCCAGGCTTCTACTCTGCTAAGTTTTACTGTTACTCAACCTAAAAATAAACGTAAAGGGGTTCACATTATAGTTATTTGATTTTAATGTTAGTATAGATGTAGTCTGTTGGACTATTTTATTTTAGCTTTAGTTTGTAATCGTAGGTTGTACATTTGCAAGTTTTAAAAGGTCCTTACTTTTGATTAACATAAAAAATATCATACTCTGTTTTTGGTGGTAACATGTTAATATAATATTCGTCTCATACTTATATCTACATTATTAAACGATGCAATTTCTCATGTATCTTTCCTTTTTTCACTATATCAAAGCATTTCGAAAGTGAGAAGCACATACATAATTTTTAGCGTGACATTTTTTTATGGCCTTAACCAACCGCACGCCGAATCACGATAATAATCGAAAATCGATCAAAACTTGCAAATCGATAAATAATATCTTATTGGTTTTGCTATTTGATGGTTCGCATATTTATAACATTAACAAATCAAGTAAAGCCGAGCACCGATAATACAATAAAACCAAATCAAACCGAAACGAGATATACAAAACCTTCACATTAATATACAGTTTGTATCTAATGGATCTCACTCCTCCATCACTCTCTCCAAATCTCCCTCTTTCCTCACAATCTCACACCACCACATAGTACATATTGCGTGTTAGAGGGGTGGTGTAATGGAAAAAGAAAATAAAATTGTCAGATGATACCTTCGAAGCAAACGCTTCGCTTAATCATCCTTATTAACTTATTGGTCCTAGCTTTAAAACACAAGGTTTTAGTGGAGACTTAAAAAGAAGGTTGCCACAAAAGTGTGATCTAGATTTAAAATTTGGTCGCCACTAAATAAACATAACAATTATTTAAATTTAAATCTCAAATAAATATCTAATGTCGCATGTTAAAGTAACCTAATAAATTTGTTAATAATAACTCTCGTACTTTGCAATTAAGGAATAGGTTGTCGTATATGTAAAAATAATACCCAATTTTTATGAGTTGAGATTGAATTCATAAGGATTATTTCGTTAGTTTGTTAATTCAAATATAACAAGCACGTTGTATTAAACAGTATATTCCAAAAGGGGGAAATTTGGTAATCCCATATGATGATAATCAATTTGGCTAACATCTATAATCCGAAAGTTTCTCTTGACCTAAGTTCTTCTGACCCACGAGACGTTATAAAAAAACATCAAATATTGTTTGAGATGATTAGACCATCTCTGGCGCTAATAATTAAATGAGAAATCAATCACATTTAGACTATCTCTAGATTTAATCTAAGGATTGAAGTCTTTACCCAATTTCACTTCCCTTTTCAAGTATAAGTAAAATTAGAGAGTTTAGTAAATGTTTATAACCACCTATTTCTAGATTAAACCTTGAAGAAAACAATAGATCTATGCATAATAATTGATTTTAGAAGTATAAAATTATTGTCCATTCAAGTATTTTACAGTCATGCACACAACCTTAATAAGAAATTTAGCTAATTATAAGTAAAAATAATTATTAGTTATTTATGGCGAACATTTATATACACTTAGATTAATGTCACATTCCACATAACACATTATTAAATTTTGAGACGTCCAAAGATTTCTTTTTAACAATATTCTACTTAGTTTTTTTATACGCTAAAATGAATTGAAATATTATTTTTACAAACTAAATTATATTTATTTTAAAAAATGTGTATCATGTTATACATAATTAATTTGATATATAAGAACGGTGCATTAAGTTTGATCAATACCTAAACAACCAAAATTCTACGAGATTGAGATTAAATGTGACTCTCTGACTTTCAAGAAGTAATCATATCACCACACACTAGCTTGAATCTCTTGAATATCAAATTTAATATAAGAATTCGAAAATCCAAATGCCATTACTTACTGGTATAACGTGACTAACCAATTCTTTATTATTTGAAGTTAGTTTAAGGTAAGATTGAGCTCCATAAACACACACTTGAACCTACATGTTTTTCTCTTGTTGTTTTTCATCTAATGAATCTATAATTACTTCTAATTAGTAAATATCTCTTATATGCCAACCCAAATTCAATTTTCTATCCACATTTCCTTTTATTTACTGAACCAAGTGAGTCTACAAATCTTTTTCAAATTCATTACAGAAATGGAAGGGATAATACTATCTTCAATTTTGACTCTTGTTTTAATGATTTTCAGCACTCACAATCAGTTTCTCCGGGAATTAGTACAGGTGTGGTACGCGGCATGCTACGTAGCTTTAGGCCCTTGCATGAACTCATTAGAATGGTGGTCAGCAAATCATTCTTCACCAACTTCAGATTGTTGCAGATCTCTCAAGTATGTCATGAACAATGGTACACTATTGTCCTCTGGTGCCTTATTGTTTTCTCGGAAACGTTCCTTTTCTTTCGCGTTCCCATTACGACTTTGGCTGGTATCCAAAATCCTCGCCCTAAGCGTGTCCATTGCTGGTGACCCCCCATTCAGTGCAAAGTCAATTAATGATGTCATGTTGATCATTAAACCGGTGAGAATTAAAACTCGTTGCTAATTGATATTAGTATCACTAATTTCTTGACATTTTTTAATTACATATGCATGCAACACAGGCGCACCTTCCCCTAGTCCAGCTCCAGGTAACAGAAAAAAATCAATTTGTTAAAATTTTCGTGACACCACATGTCTTGTTTGAACAAGGTAATAAGATGATTTAAATTTTCTTTTGGTTACAGGTCCAGCTAGCGGTAAAACCAGACTAGGTCTTCATCCCTAGCTTCCCTAAATTAAGTTGACTAAAACTCTGATCTTCTGAAAGAATTTTACTTCAAGTTGTTGCATCTTGAATCAGAGCATATTGTTTTTTTCACATTTTGGCAGCTGCTAATAAATGTCCTCAACATAACACACCATCCACTTAAGACCATTGTCCTGATACAAGACCATCTCCAACAGACTCTTTTGGAGGTACCCTATACTCAAATTTAAGGATCAAGAACCTAATTTGATACCATCACCAGCACAGGGTTCCCAGAGATTTTCAGTATTTGTTCTTCTAGCAGCCTGTGGGGTAATGGCTTTGCAGTTCAACTGAACTGGCAAATCAATGTAAACATGTGTTATAAGTGTAATGTAGATGTACATCAGGTTTAAAGTGCTCTGATAACACTCATTGCAGTATGTTTCATGGAATATAGGTTTCAAGGAATCAGCTTTTACATAAATTTTGAGCTTGAATTTCGCAAACCATTTTAAATATATAATCTATTATACGATATCATCTATCCCATGTGAGCTAATAATGCAAGCATTCACTGCGCTCGGAGATTTTTCAAATGCAATAACCTACACCTTCTAGTGCAGCAATCTGAATAAGGTTTGTTATTTGAAGTGTCTCAATGTAACACTCCAACAAAGAAATTTCACCCTAGCATAATAACTAAGTACGTTTATTTTTCCAATTCCAAACCATCAGACCATTCAGCTTCAATCCATATAACAGGGTCTGGATTAGTCTGTTGTGTTGCGTTGTAGCCACTCAAACATAACATCATGAATGGCATTGAAACCTCCTGTTTCCTTCATTGAACGCAAGTGCCTATTTTCCATTCTCCTTCCACTTCTTAGCTAGTTCCTTTCCCTTCATCCTTGGTCCCAATGGTAACATTTCCCACCTGGTCTTGTCCCAATCTTTAGTCTTCTGCTCCTTCACATCCCAGTTAATTTACATTTTGCACCAACATCATCCCATGTATTTCTTGTCCAGATCCTCTGGAGACCCAATTATTTGCTTTACCGAAATCCTCTTGAGGGATCAGTCCATTTTTTCATGCAGGTAAGAAAAGCCCCTTGTAGGAGTCTTTGTCCCTGCCAAATACCTGAAACAAAGCTTGTTCCCAGAAGGGATCCTGTCCATATAATCTACACTACAAGAATAGTCTTTTCTTCTCACAATTAGTGGAACACATTGGCAAAATGTCTCAAGATTCATAATTTTTTAGCTCTACTAGGCCTACACAAAGTCTCAAGTATTAAAAGTCCATTTTCTAATTCAACTTTTATGAATGACTCAATAGGTGTAACCTGCAAAAATGCCAACAAAAGGTATCACCAGTACAAGGAAAATTCAGAAAATAGATAGACAGAAACTCCACCTTTACTATGGCATATCAAAAAAAAAACAAAAAAAACTATGGCATATCAAATCTAAACATAGGTAACGAAACAAATCCTACAACTACAAATCGAGTAGCAGAAAAATACAGAGCCCCTTGGCAGGATTGTGGATTCACCGACAACTCAAGCAAAATGATCTTGGCTCTTGCGATTAAGACACCTTGACCTTCTCGGATTGCTTAAGAATCCCAAGTAAATATAGAGGACATTCTGTACGAATTTCATTAATGCTGCATCTTCGACGCGTAACGGTCGATATGATAATAACTTCCTCCCTCTCCTGAAACCGTGGATTGCTCACGACTGCGAACCTTTGATATTAGCCTCCAATCAAGCTCTCAAGGCCTGTTCTTAATTTTTCAGTAGCTTGCTGCCTATAAGGTGTTTCCACCCCATATCTTACCTCTTTCAGACCTTTGTTCCTATCAGATCCTGATGCTCTCTAACCCAACCTTGCCTTGCTTCGATTCCTGTTGAAACCATGATGGATTAAAAAGGTTTCCTTCTCTTATCATCCTTCTTCCCAGTTTTCATCAACACCCTGTATGCCAATGAAAACCAACGGAAATTCCTTGTTTGGAAGCAGGTCCACCCAAGTCTGGGTAAAAGTTTTATCTTCTTTACATGGGATCAACTCTCCTTCATAAAACATTTCTGAGGGAAGCTGCAGAATTACCGGATGACACCGATAGTTCCTTACTAGTCTGGTAGCATAATTTTCGTTGAGATCACCATATAACTGGCAATTCAATAAACCTTCCCTATTATGACGTGTGATCCTAATATGTCCAAAATTTTCAGCATCTTTTACTGGTAGAAAACAATTGGACCAAGTTCTGTGGTCACCATCAAGTACAACTACTGTCTCTTTCTTTAAAAGATGTGATAGAGGAACCATGGTCATACAGGCTCTGATCGCCTGTCACTTCCTGCCTCACCAAGAAAATATTAGAGAATGTGTCCCCTTTTTGAGCCCTCTGAATAAAGAAGACAATGCACTAGCATATGTAGATTATAATCACGCGTTTCTTATCTTTTAAGGTCCCTGCAGAAGGGGGCAATTAAAAGAATTGAATCTTCAGCAATTTGCAAAAAACAAGGTAACTAGGGATTCACATCTCTATACTGTGTGAGTGGCATCAACTAAGAATCACATTTTCCTGCCTTTCACAACATTCTGCTTACTGGACAAGTTTCTCTCAATTATATTGGTCTGCAGCACTATTTTAAAGGTGTGCACAGACAAGAACCTCGAGCATCTTTCCTCCTCATAATACGTACCATTGATGATGTTCTCTAAGATCGCTTGTTTTGCTGTTGACCAGGAGGCCCATGATAACTATGGAGCCCCCTCCTTTGCCACCCCAAGAATCTTTTCAACTGCAGTTGTTTGTTTCCTTGTTAACATAATGAATTAGTGCCAGTCTAGCAGCATTGTATATTTGCTCGTTCTTGGATGGCCTGAATGGAAAGAGAATTTGCTTCTCCATTTAAGCTTTCTGTAATGCTTCAAATGGCTTGATGTACCCTCCGCACATGAAGTCAACCACTACGAATGGAATGCAAATTGCACATTGATACAGATTCCAGGAACATTGTTGATGTGGAATTCATTCATCACTTCAAATATACTCTTCCGCCTCAACTTCGTGGATAGAACCCTTCAAGACCATAACATCACCAAGTTTATGTTAAACCTTTATTCTATCCTTCACAGTTACATAGTAAATCTTGCGGATATATAATCCTTTTCCCTTTAAAATTCTTCAATATGCTAACCTGAGAAGTAAACTTTAACCCACGTAATACATAAACAACAAATAAAAAAAATGGAACAGATGTGCATCACAAAAAAATGCATGTGTCCACATACTCGAAAGAAAATAGCACACTTAATTCCCAATTTCCATTAAAGCTAACATATTGGAACCCAGTGAGGTCCTTTCCTCAATCTCCCAATTTATTTGACCGAACCTCGGGCCTATTCAATGATGTAACAGACAGAGTGCAACTTAGCCAAAAACATACAGTCTAGAGCATGCAGCCAACTCAACTGAAAGTTTGTCACCATGTACATTTTCTAGTAATAATGAAAATGAATTTAAATAAACAGAAACAAATAAAAAGAGCCTCACGGACGAATACACATAGAATGTTGCTGTGCTACCAGTGACATCCCATAGTTTGTAAAGATCAACATGACTATTTCATTCAAGAGGTTGGGTCATTTTAAATAAACGTATAAAGACAACACAAGGACCTTATCTATCAGAGACATTTTGGATGTATAAGGACAATAGTGCATAGAATAGCCCCTCGCACTTGGCTTAAAATTCCTTTTGGCACCTTAACTTAGTTAAACATTATTTTAACACCTCATGTACCCTTGAATTGTATCACTAACCACATTATGCTGACATGGATCTATCACTATATATGTTCTCCACTTTTTAACAGATGGCGTAGAAATGACATATTAAAAAACAGAAATAAATGAGGGCCCGACTACTCTCCTATATCACCTTTTGACAATTTCATTCCTGTGATTTCTCCCGTTCTTCTTTTTTTCTTTCTTTTCTCCTGACCTCTTTTGCAGATCAATTTTTTTCTTTCCATCTTTTTTAACATAAGGATAAAGAAAGACAAAGTCCGTTTACCCACGAAACGACACAGATAAAATTTGGAAACACGATTATAAAGATCGTTGTTCCAAAGAAAAGAGGAATCTCAATCCTTATTATAACAATATTATCTTGGGAAACTGCATGTATCAATGTCAACAGTTGGTTTATTTTTGGCTGACTTATAAAGACAGAGAAACTAGCCTAAAAGGAAATAATTTGCAATTTTGGTGAAATAATTATACTTGTGTTTTTTGGCTATGCTGTGCACAAATAATGCTTCAAATTCTACTGAAATCAAAGTCTTAACAGCTTCTACTACAATGATAAATTTTATCACAATGAAACTCTTGATGCATGAACGAAACCAAGCTTTTTTGCTTTTTTCCTCGATATAGTTGTGTGGTCTATGATGAAATTTTTACGACCCTTTTTTGACATTTTTTCTCAAAAGCAATTTATAGAGACAAACTGGAGTGGTGAAATGAAGAGCTTTGAATAGTTGTGTTTGCGATCAATATAGATGTGGAGTAAAAGGCAAGACTAACAAATTTTGCTGTTTAACAACGGGTAAGAATCTGAACTGGTGGTGATAATGATTATCCAGAGAAGGATTTGTGAAAGTTTTTGGCTTTCCGGGAGTTCTGTGTACAATTTATTAGCTCTTTTCTTTATTCCCCTTTTTCAAAGCTCAAACCCTTTTATTTATTTAAATGATCTTTTTTTTCTTGCATTAAATTTTGATAGAAGCTACGTGGAATTCTCTTAATTTGTCATATTTGACAGATAACCGCATGTAAGTTCCCGTCTTTCCGGGTCCTAGTTTTTCTTAGGATTGACCATTCGAGAGGGGTCTAAAACATAGTCTACTTCGGTGTTCAAATGGTCTTGGCTAAGTTGAGAGTGCTAAAAAAAATTCAAGCCGAGTTTCAGGTGGACTGCGTTGACATTTGGCCATATACAAACAGACATCAATATTCCCTTGCAACTTCGAAAATCTACAGGTAAATGGATTTGTATAGTTGTTACCAAAATTATGCAGATATAAAAGATGAGCGCTTATAGTAATCAAGTAAAGCTTAAGATATAAACAAAGCACAAATATGAAATGACCTGGTAAGGGGTGATCTCACTAGCATTCTCCAGAAGCGCCTTGCAAAGATAAAATCTCCATCAAACAATGATGGCCTCCTCTCGTCACTCGTCTAGCCCCAGGGACATCACAAGGGACAAGAACCTGTAGTTCCTTTGCGCTTCATGAACTGACATGACAACATATCATTGCTCCTCCTGTCTTCTCCTGATGCAAGAAACCTATAAATATATAATGCTAATACCCAAAATCAGTCTTATCTTCAAATCAAAATCTGAACAAAACCATTCATCTTGATTGTCTTCAATGCTAGTAAGTTCTAAAATAAGCAATATAATTGTCTCCTCTTCTTAAACCTTCCCAATACACATCATGGACATTGTGGTTCTCTCTCATTTTCCCTCCCTAATCCCTGGAAATTGTATATGAAGGAATTCTGTAATCTGAACCCACGATTTGGAGCCCTTCTAGGACGGAACCACATACAATGCATTTGCAGCAAAAACATCTACTGCTGGTACTTTCTTCTTTTGCTTTCTCTCTGTGGAATGGCTCCTCAAGCCGGACTGGGAAACCTTATCCTCAGCCAAGACAAAAACCTAACTTTCTTATGGTGTCATCACCCACATTAAATGCACAGCTGATGGTGTGCAACCAATTTCTTTTGGGTTACAAGTCATCCATACCTGTAGTGTTTTGACCCTGGCCGTAACATTCTATCCTCTAAGCTAAAGGATTCCATGAATTCTTTCAACATATTGCACATAAGAATCAGAACTATCAGTTGGAGGTTTCATGTCAGAGAAAGAGTGAATGAATCCTCAGGTTATTGAGTTATAGATCGGTACTTGACCACACAGCTCCTGGTTGTTCATTGGGTTTATTCCTATTGGTGACTGATCAACGAACATTTTCCCCCAACAATTCCTGATTTAAGGTTTTCCCCTGCCTACCGAAGCGGAGAACAGAGAAATGAGAACAGATATACACTATAATCACTCTCATTCATTTTGGTGATTTGTAAGCTACCTACCAAGCTATTTATATTTGTCAAAGTCGACAAATACGTGTCTCTTTGTCAGGATTAGTTGCAAGTATTCATCATCCGACTTATAACGATTGGTTCCCTATGAGTATTAGAATGAATTTCAAGAATAACCTGCAGCTTATCAACCAAGGTCTATTTACAATAGCCAAGTATTAAAGAATGCATGAGAAGTAAACATGATTAAGATTACCACAGCCAAGTACTCCACCCTACTTAAACACTTAAACCAATCACTTCTACAACAAAGCATCTGACACGTTCCAAATATATCTAAAAAAAAAAAGTAAAATAATGATGAGAACTAGACTACCAATCACCAAATAACTTAAACAAGCAGATTAGATTGTAACCATAGAAATTCAGACCTCAAGTCAAAATCATTTCTCCTGAAAAAAAAGTGCTTAAATAAAGATGCCGTTTTTCAATTTGGACTGGGCACGGTATCACAAAATCCCTACCAAGGCATTATATATCTATACAACCAGTATTGGGCCAGCATGCCAAATCCAACTTTTTACCCCATTAATCTCCCGGTCAGTCGATCCATAAATAGGTACACATCACCTTCACTTTTAAGTAAAATATCTTACAGTAAGCATGCCAATTTTTATTTGTATGATATTACACGTATGCAACAATTTTTTCGAGAACTAATTCATGTATGTGACATTGTTATAAAGAATTCTGAGTTAGCATGAATGAAAAGCACAAATGACTATGTATGGGGTGTCATTAATCCATTGTACATGAGTTTGCCAATGAAAGCTTTCTCATTGAATACCCTACACAGCCAGTTTTATCCGATATACGCTGAAGTAACAATAAATTAGCCTAATCAAACTTTTCTGAAACTATCACAAAAAAAAAAAAAAAAAAAAAAAAAAATAACTGTCAAGTTAATGATCCCAAAAATAAACACGTTATAGTAACAAAGGGGCTAATTGTTCTTCCTTCATTTACTTATTTACTCAACTCCACATTGACAAAAGGCAAGTACTTTAGGTGAAGAGAAACTGATGCTCTCAAAAAATCACAATAAAAATATTAAAGATCAAGTCTACATCAAGGTTTCTGGATACTTCACTCAAAGGGGACGAAAATTACATCAAAATTAGGCAAAATTTTACAAAAACTTTTATAAAGACAACAAACTGAGTCAGACATGAACAATGCGTGAAAATCGACATGAACAATGCATGAGTTTTAAAAAAACCCACAAATTTCAAAAGTAGAAAAGGGAAAGTTGCTATTGAAATCAAACCCGGATATCCATCCATACACATAAAAAAACGAAAACCCCATAATCACAAATCAGTTAATTGGTTCAAAAAACTGAAAATGCAGATCAAATAGAACAGATAAAAAGAAAACCCACCTCGATTTTGGTCTTTAAAAGAGAGAATAGAGAAGGGTTTTAAGCTTAGAGATGAACAGCAATTGCGTGATGGAGTGACACAACAGTCCCTCTTTTTGTTTTTAATGATTTTGTTCTTTCAATTACTATTCAAATTATAAAATATTTTTTTTATTTTGCAATGTTTGGTTAGTTAAAATATTTAGAAAATTGATTTTTAGTTGTCCACTACTATTTAAAATTAGTTCTTCCATATTAGAGTTCTATATCCATTAATCCGAATTTGAATTTTATTTTTCACCACTTATCGCTTATCCAATCATTATAGTTTTGGTATTCGGTTGAACCATTAAAATTTGACACAAAAAATAAATGATTAAAAATCATTAAGACCTAGTACAATCAAATATCATGTACATGATTTGATATAGTTGTATGAAGCGTAACCCAATTGATGGGGCCACTTAAAGTTGACTCAAATTTTTAATTACAACACAAAAAGATTACAACAAACAATAAACACACACATACACTGAAACACCCCTTAAAATAGCTTGTTCATTTTAGACATTTCATGTCACGCTCAACTTGTGTGATTTTGAACACTTCTACAATGACTTGTTCAAGTGACGATTAAATAAAGACATGTGGACATATATAAAAAAATAAGTATTAAAACGATTAAATTTGAGTAGGAAAAAACTACCGTACTTATTGAAGAAAAAAAAAACATTTCAATATTTCTTTAACTAATAACATAAATAACACAAACCACTTTTAATTAAAAAAAAAAAAGTTTGCTCACCTCAAACACGCTCTAACCCTCGTCTCCCCCCCGCAACTACACTTTTCTTCTCCCCCCCCACGCACTCCCGACCCTCCCCCCCCACCCCCCATCAAAAATGTGTCAAAAGAAGAAACTTTTTTCTGTTTGTTTTTGTCACTTTATGAATGCGGTGTGAGATAAAATTATTTTTTTGTGATAAATTTGATGATTGAATGTTTGCGATTATGGTGAATGTTGTAATATGCGGTAGATGCGTTTGCTTAATCTTTTATTTGGGGTTTTTCTTACTTTAGTACCTTTTTATGCTAGATGTATGGTCATGCAAGTTAAAAATATTGCTTTAGTAATTCATAATAATAAGGAGTTTCTAATCTGTGTGCTAAAATTTATATAGCTTATACTGAATTTGGACTTTTTTCGTATTATGATGTGGAAAGCCATACAAATGACTTTGAATTGTTCTTGTTGTGAATGTAGATTTGATAATTGAACAATTTGCTTATTATTTTTTCATTTTTTTGAGATTTTGTTTTTTTCTTCTTAAAATTTATATTTATTTTTTCACAAATTATTTGAGTAAGGAATAAGACAACAAATATGTGAAAGTGATTAAGAATTAAAATTAGAAAAATAAATTCAAAAATCAAAAAAAACTCTAGATATTTGCTAAAAAATATATATAAGTACCAAAAAACCCTAAATCATTAGTTTTTATCGTTAAAAATGAATTTGTAGTAGTGATAAATTGGGTAAAATCGACTATCAAATATAATAAATTGATTTATGCAATCTTCAAATTAACATTCTTATATGCATTACAATGTGATTCCAAACTCCAAACTCTTCATCTTTGCATTTCAAGTTTTGGCAAAATAAAATTATAATTTCTTCAATTGGGGAGAAATCCACAATTGACTCGATTACAAAGGATTTTGTTGAAATTCAGAAAATGACCAAGTTACTGTCACTACCACCGACCATCATTGTTTATATATGATTCATTAGTGAATTTCTGAGGCCGAGGAATTTTTCATGACCTTCTTTTAAAAAGCAAAACACGTTAAACACAATAAATATCCTTACAAGCTTCATCCCGATGGAAGAAAACGGGTACATTTTCAGTTTCAAATGAGCTCCAAGTAGATAACCACAGATTTTGACACCGATATCATATGCTATAGTCTTGCATGGAATTTTTTGTGATCGAAAATTTTCAAAATGAAATGACCGAAATTTTTCATGGACGTCCGTTAAGATGTTAGCAATATACCAGTTTGTTCCGAGGGGAAAACGGGCACATTTTTAAGTTAACGAGCCCCAAAGTAGTTAAATGCGGATTTTGCTGATTATCATGTGCTATAGTTCATGGATTTTTTGTGATCATGAGTTTCAAATGAAAATTAGCGAAATTTTTGTAAGTACTTCCTTAAGATGTTTAGCAATTTACTCAATTCACCCTACATTGACAAAACATGGACGGCAGATTTCAAGTGGCAAATGACACAAAGTAGGGTAAACCTCAGAAATTTTGTTCAATATCATGTTCTATAATCTATGATTTTTTGTGGATTCGTAATTTTAAACGAATTTGCTCGAATTATTTCGCATGGATATTTCGTTAAGAATAAGTTAGCAATGTGCCCAGTTCAGTTCCGACGGTGTAAAAACGTGTGCATTTCTCAGTTGTTAAATTAGCCCCCAAAGTAGTAATGCAATTTTTCTATATTGTGAACTATAATCCAATGAATTTTTTTGTGAACTTATTTTTCAAATGAAATGACTAAAATTTTTTCATGGATTTCCTTACGACGTTTTAACAATATATCAACGGATTCGGAGTGGGGGGCCACCAACCGCTGCGGCAAGCAGGAGGATAGGGCACAGACCGTATTTCCAATTTCAACGAGTCTCAAAGTAGGTAAATGCAAATGTTGTCGATTATCGTGTGTCATAGTTCATGAATATTTTGTGATTGTAAATTTCTGAAACTTAATGGCGAAAAATTTTCATGGACGTCTGTTTAGACGTTAGCAATTTACCTAGTTGATCCCGCATGGAAAATGGGCGCACTTTCAAGTTCAAACGAGTCCCAAAGCAGGTAAACGAAGATTTTTTCGATTATCATATGTTGTAGTCTATGGATTTTATGTGATCTGGACTTCCCACATAAAATTGTCCAAAAAAATTTTGTACGTCTATTAAGACCTTAGCTGATTCAATTCCATCCCGCGAGAAAACGGCGCATTTTTTAAAGTTCAACAACTCCGTCAAAGCGGTACTCATAAATTTTGTCGATACACATAAACCTTTTTCTATGCCACCGGCGCTTTTCTTATGTGCTATAGTGCATGAGATTTTTTTAATCTTAGATCGTCGAAAAATGGCCAAACTTTTCATGGACGTATCAAACCTCACAATGAACCGAATTTGTCTTGCCGGGAAAAAGACACATTTTTACGTATGCAACGCGAGACAAAAGTTAGGCTAAACACACATTTTGCGATTATCATTTGCAATTTTTCAAGGATATTTTTGTTTTTTAATTCTGGATTCCCCAACAAATGACGAATTTTTTTCATGGCATCCATTTCAGACCTTAGCAATTGATCAATTCGTCTCCGCTGGAAAAAAAACGAGCGTATTTTTAAGTTCAAATAAGCTACAAAGCAGGTAATTGCAGATTTTGCGATTTTCGTGTGCTAGTCCATTGATTTTTTGTGATCAGTAATTCTGGAAACAAAATGGCTGAAATTTTCATGGACGTCTAATAAGACCTTAATAGCACATGAACTTCATTTTGGTCCAGTGGGTAAACAATATGCATTTTTGAAAAAAAGTTTGTCAAAATGCGCCCTACTAAATAGTAAATCCGATTTTTACCAATTTCTTGTGCTATAATCAAATGCATTGTTATGATTCAAAATTCCCAAAATAAAATAACCAAAATTTTATGGACATCCGTTATGACTATCATTGACCAATTCATCAACGCGGAGAACCACTGTACGCATTTTCACGTTCAAAACGAGCCTCAAAGCAGATCAAAAATAAGAATCGTTTAAATACTTTTTTTTTATACCGCCCAACCGAACGACCGGGCACCACATTAATCTTTACAAATTTTCCCATGTGCCTAGTATTCCTGTGCGCTGCTGATTTTTTGTTTGCATCTGAAGTTCCCGAAATAGAATGGTCCTAGATTTTTCATGGTTCCTTTAAAGATTCTAGCATGGACCCAGTTCATCCCACAAGGAAATCATGTAAACGCAAATTCTGCGATTTTCCTATTTTATTGTGCATTGATTTTTAGTTATCTGGAATTCCAAAAAAAAGGCTGAAATTTTTCATGGGCGACTGTTAAGACCTTAGAAATGGACCCAATTCGTCCTACAAGAAAAGCGAGCGCATTTTCAAGTTCAAACGAGCACCTATGCAGGTTAACACATATTTTGTTAATTTTCGCGTGCTATAAGTCCAAGGGTTTTTTGTATTTACAATTCTAAAAAAAATAGTCAAAATTTTACATGTACATCGGTTAATACCTAAGCAATGGACCAGTTCTTCCCGCGGGGAAAAGAAATGCATTTTCAAGTTCAACGAGCCTCAAAGTAGGAAAATGTAGATTTTGCTAATTTTCATGTGATATAGTTCATAGATTTTTTGTGATCGAAAATTTCCGAAATAAAATAGCCAAAAAATTTCATGAACATTCTTTAAGACCTAAATTATGGATTCAGTTCAGTCCGTGGGAAAAACGGACGCATTTTTAAGTTCAACGAGCTTCAAAGCAAGTACATAAAGATCTTAATCCATGGATTTTTTGTAATCTGGATTATAAAAATAAAATGAATTTTTTTTTGTGGAATTCTGTTAATACCTAAGCAATGGACCCACTTCGTCCCGCGGGAAAAACGGGCGCATTTTCAAGTTTAAACGAGCCACAAAAAGGATAAACACAGATTTTACTGATTTTCGTGTGCAAAGTCCATGAATTTTTTATGATTTGAAATTTCTGAAACAAAATGACCAAAAATTTTCATGGACGTCCGTTAACACCTTAACAATGGACTTAGTTCGTCCCACGGGAAAAACGAACACATTATCAAGTTTAAACGAGTCCTAAAGTAGGAAAACACATATTTTTCCAATTTTTTTTGTGCTATAGTTCATAAATTTTTTGTCATCTTCAACTTCCGATACTAAATGATCGAAATTTTTTATGGACTTTCGTTAAGACCTTAGCAATAAAACTAGTTTGTTTAGCGGAGAAATCAAGCGCATTTTCAAGTTCAAACAAGTCCCAAATCATGTAAATGCAGATTTTGCAATTTTCATGTGCTATTGTCTAGGAATTTTTATGATTCTGAATTTCAAAAATAAAATTGTCAAATTTCTCATTGGCGTCCATTAAGACCTTAGAAATGGACTCTGTTCGTCCCACGAGGAAATTGGGTGCATTTTTAAGTTAAAACAAGCTCGAAACAAGTAATCATAGATTTTTCCAATTTTTCGTATGCTATAGTTCATACATTTTTAGTGATCCAGAATTCCCAAATAAAATTACTAAAAAAATTCATGGACGTTAACTAAGACATTAGCAATGGACTCAATTCATTCCATGAAGAAAACATGCACATTTTAAAGTTCAGACGAGCCTCAAAGCAGTAAATGCCCGATTTTCCATATTTTCATGAGTGTATCGTGCTGAAGTTTTTAGTGAATCTGAATTTTTCAAATAAAATTGGTTTGAAAGTTTTCATGGATTCGTGAAGACTTTAGCAATGGACTCAGTTCATTCTGTGGGGAAAACAAATGCAATTTTAAGTTTTACACGAGTCCCAAGAGGTAAACTAGATTTTAACGATTTTTATGTGCTATGATCCATAGATTTTTTTATCTTATCTTTCCAAATCAAATGGGCAAAATTATTCATAGACGTCCGTTAAGACCTTAGAATAGATCAAGTTTGTCCCACAGGAAAAACAGATGCATTTTCAGTTCAAACGAGCCCCAAAGCAGGTACACAATTTTTGACGATTTTAATGTACCATAATAGTCAATGGATTATTTGTGATCTGGAATTTTTTGAAATAAAATGATCGTAATTTTTAATGGACGTTCATTAAGCTTTTAGCAATAGACCTAATTCATCATTCGGGTAAAACAAGCGCATTTTCAAGTTCAAACGAGTTTCAAAGAAGGTTAACAGAGATTTTGCTGATTTTCATGTGTTATAGTTAATGAATTTTTTGTGATCAAGAATTCCCAAAATAAAATGGCCAAAATTTTTCTAAACGTTCGTTAAGACTTACATGGGCCCCAGTTTTTTTTTTTCGTCCAGCACGGATGTAACGACCTGTTTTAGAAAAAGCTCGTTTTGCGCAAGCAGATTTTATTTTGGAAAACTGCCTGAGACAACGGCCCCACGACGGACCGTCTGGGCACGACGGACCGTCGAGGGAGGGGTCTCGTTTCAAAACCTTAGAAATTTCTGAAACTTGGATACTGAAAATCGACTCTCTGAACTTCGTGACGGAATGGCAGGACGGACCGTCACAGGCGTGACTGGCCCTCACAGACCCTTGGTGGAATTGGTCTGCTGAACTTGCGACGACCTGCAGGACGGACCGTCGGCAAGGCACGACGACCTTCCATAGGTTGCGCAGATCCCACCCACAGGCTGGGTCGGATTTCTGTTAATTAAATTTATTTAAGGGGCGTTTTGGACTATTTTCCTGCTTTAATATATAAAGTGTGGGGTTAATGTTAATAAGTCCTAATTACTTGGGGGTTAAAAGAAGTTAACCTTAAGTTACTTGTGGGTTATTATGCATCTTTTTATACTTAATTATATGATTATTAGGGTAAAAAAGAGCGTTTGAAGAGAAAATAGAAAGAAACAATAGAGACAATAAAAAGAGATAAATCGAGCACTAGAGAGAGAAAACGAGGGCAACCACTAATTTGGGAATTTGCTTGCTTGGATCATGCAATCCTTCGGTGGAGGCAGTTAGGTTTCACACTATTCATAGAAACTCTTAATAGCGACTGATATGTGTTGGGATAGTATTATTAAGTCTTCATATGCTTTAATTGTGTGTATGCATGATTGATTTATATATATATATGATTGTGATAAAATAAGCATGATAAGCTATTTGACTCTTAATTCTTGAGAAATCCTAATCTACTTTGTTATGATAATGCCTTGGTAGCAAGGAAGGCTTAATAAACGAAAGTAGTGAGATTAAGGGATCGGGTGCCACGTTTCGTAACCAGGAGAGAAATATGAGATCGTAGTGCACTTCCGACTG
The DNA here is from genome assembly GCA_027704765.1 of Solanum habrochaites. NCBI lineage: Eukaryota > Viridiplantae > Streptophyta > Magnoliopsida > Solanales > Solanaceae > Solanum > Solanum habrochaites. Next base: position 19,270 of record JAKWJA010001284.1, read on the forward strand.
GGTACCAGGATAGTATATGGATCGGGTGCCACGGTCCGTTACCAGGGATAGAAATATGAGGATCGAGTGTCACGTTCCGACACCAATAGTATATGGATCGGGTGCCGAGTGTCCTGTACAGGATAGATAGTGAGGATCTGAGTGTCCCCGTTCTACACAGGATATAATTATGGATCGGTGCCACGGTTTCCGGTACCATGAGAATTATGAGAGCGTAGTGTCACGTACCGACACGAAGAGTAAATAATATAATGAATCTTGAAGAATGTTAATAATACTCATCTAATGAACCTATTTCCCCAAATGAGTATGAGGAGGAGGCTGAGTCCTCTTGATGTGCTTGGTGTTTGGGTACCAAGTATTATGGTTAATTGTAATGCCGCATTGCGAAGGATTTAGTTTATTTATGAGTTACGCTATATACTGTTTTCTATTTTGAGTTGGGCCGATGATACCTACTCAGTACTTGTGTTTGTACTGACCCCCCTACTTTTATGTTTTCTTCTTTGGTATTGTGGAGTGCAGCAACGTACCGTCGTCTTCAACCAAAACCGCAAACTCTAGCCAGTCTTCATTACACCGGGATTTCAGGGTGAGCTCAAACGCTTCTAACTGGACGGATCTTCTCTTCTTCCATGTCTCGATGCCTGAAGTTCCGGCATTGACTAAGCTTTTGTTTATTTTGAAGTCGTCAGAATACTCTTAGTTTTAGTAATTTTGATCATAGAATGTTCGTGTGGTGATACTTCCAGATTGGGGAATAATATATGTTGAAATTTAGAAGTTATTGTCGGTTTGAAATTAATGAATTAACGTCTTCCGCATTATTCTGTTGTTTATTACATTTTTTTTGAAAAAAAAAAAAAAAGAAAAAAAAAATGTTAAGGTTTTAGATTGGTTGGTTCGCTCATCATAGAAGGATAGTGGGGGTGCCAGTCGCGACCCTTTTGGTCGTAACAAACTTGGTATCAAAGCATTAGGTTCTGTTTTTCTCATCACACAGAAGCAGGTCTAGTAAGGAGTCTTAAGGACGGTAGGAATACGCCTTTCTCTTCCTTGAGAGGCTATAAGAAAAAAAAAAACGTTGAGGAAAAATTTCATTCTTTCTTTCCTTTCTTTCGTGCTATATTGCATCCAATTGGTACATCTAGGTGATACAAATTGGTTAATCCTGACCATTTTCACTCTATTTCGCAGATGGTTAGAACTAGAGCAACACGCTCTCCAACACCAGCAAACTCGTGGAACATGGTGCGCCTGAGCCACCGCTGGGCTGTACTCGAGGAAGAACAACGACAAGAGGCGTTGGAGAACGTCCTCTAGGGGAAGAAGACGACACCATCCTATCTAAGTACATGGCGGTTCACCCTTCACCGACGAGGAAGTAATAAAGAGGGAGGGGGGAGAATGAACAAGTACAGAATGAGGAAATGCCACCCCAACCTACCCCAGAAATGATCAAATCAGGTTCTCGCTTATCTTAGTGGGATTGTCTAAGTGGTTCAGGGTCGGCACCACCAGTGTTTCTGCACAACAACCTCCGGTTCAGAGGTCAACATGCAGCCACTATGGCTCCCTCGTATGGATGCCTCATTGGACATGGCTGTTTCACACCTGACTACTTGGGCCTATAATGACAAATGACAGCATGAACTTTTCAGTAATTTCTTGAAATTGAAACCTTCCACATCTTCAAGGGTGCAGAATCTGAGGATGCTTAATGAAGTTTCTGGCTGACTGTCATGAGCTTACTACACAAGATGGTATAGAGAAACGGTTTTGGTGTTGATTCGTGGTGACCAGTTTCATGGAACGCCAAAATGTGGTGCGGTCCATGTTGAGTGTCAACCAACTGTGGCACCACTATGACTTGGCCCTCATTCTCATAGCTTGTTTATGGCGAGTTATCCCCCGTACTTTGAGGGATAGGAAAAGGGATGAGTTTTTGAGCCTAGACAAGGTATGGGATGTCGTACTACTGCATATGGGCTAAATTCGTGCATTATATCCCTCCCTACTCCACCCCAACTATGTTTTCGTCACAAGACGGATTCAACCGTTTTTGTGAAGGGGTTGAGATCAGAGTTGGCGATTTCCAGCTTTAATCCAAGTACTGCACAGTGAATCTTTTCAAGAAGTTGTAGACTTCGTAGGTAGAGGTTTGAAGGAGTTGAAAGCCAGATGATTCACCATGGGCATCGACATCAAAGGAGGTTTCGAAAAGGGAGGTGGAGTTTATGGTTCTTACTTAGAGGACAGGGTTCCGTAGGTTACTCAGTTCGACCATTCCAGTCTTCACTACAGACTGTAGTTGGGGTTCCACCTCAGACCCCAGCCAACCACTTCCTGAGAGACCCATATGCTTATCCAGAAGTGTTAACAGGAGGAGGTAAAACGAAATAATGGTAATGAAGGTAGAGGTGATCGGGACTTAGGATACGTGGCATAAGGGGGGTGGTTAGGTGAGGAGTAATCAGGAGGAGAAGAAGAAAGTGTTTGGGGGGGTAGTGTCCGCCCCATCCCTCACACCTGTTACATCTCCTCCGCACATCTTCCTTCCCTCGTACCCTATTTCCATACACGTCCGTGGACTCCCGAGCTACAGGCTACATCGAATTATCTCCCGATCTGTGCTTCGTCAGGTGGCCGCATTTGGGCCTTCACTTCGTCAAATGAGTATACGCATAGTTGAATCTGGTTACTCTTTCAATTTGTGAACGTCGCTTGGGTGACGAAGTGATTTAGGTGGGTAGGCAATAGAAAAGGTAGGAAGGCCTGTATGTTATGTATGGGTGTGTGATCCAAAGGAGGGGAAGCATAGTGCTTAGCGTGAGAAAGTGCGTGGGATGGCAGGTGGGGCATGTGGTGTCATCGGTTCTTTTTTTCCATATGGCTGTTGGGTGTGTGAGCTGGTCGCTTACTAGGGGGTGGGCTATTGGATCGTGCGTTGGGTAGGAGGTGTAGGGCGGGGGGGGCGGCGGTTGTATCGCTTGTGCATTAGTACGTAGAATGGTATATGTTTTGTTTGGTACGTTGGGGTTAGGGCCTTGCTTCAATGTTTTTTTTGGCGGAGATGAATGAGGGGTGTCAGGCTATAGTGGCCAGGTGGTATGGATTGGGCGTGGCTCTAAGGGCCGTGCTTATATGGTGTTGTTGTGATCTGGGGGAGTAATAGGTCGGGTGGAAGTATAGTTAGGAAGCGGGGAGTTTTTAGAATGCTAGGGGGAGCGCTAGGTTTTAGAGTGAATTTATGGAAAGATGTGAGTGAAAGCGAGAGGCGCGTGCGGGAGTGAGGAGCTGAATGGAAGTTAGTAGTGGAACGGGATGTCGATGAATCTTTTTGGTGTAGGTGCGTTGAGTTGCGGTTAGTCGGGGGAAGTTGTGAAGGTTCCGTGGCGAAGGGTTAAGTGTAGTATTTTTAGGGCTTTTTGATAAGGGATGTTTAATTGGGGGCGTTCGATAGGGGTATGATGTATGGTGTGTGTTTATTGATAGGTCGAGTTGTAGACGGGGGTGGTATGGGGGGGGATCAGAGTAAGGTAAAGAGTTGAAGAGTTGAAAGAGATTAAGAGGTGGGGGAAGAGTACAGAGGGTAGTAGAAGGTTGTGTGTGTGGGATGGGGTTGGTGGATTTGGGACCAGTGATGGGCTGGGGGATAGGTGTTTGTGGGGGGGGGGGGTGGATACGTTAGTGAGTGGGTGTGGGCAGGCTGGTTGTCGTTGTTTCCCGATAGGTAAGGTGGAAATGGTGAGTTGGTTGGAACATTTGGGGATAATATGGGGAGGTGAAAGGAAGAGGGGTTTTAGTGTCTAGGGTTAGTTTAATTGAGAGTGTGCGATTTAGAGGCTGGTTGGTGTGATGGAGGGAAGTGGTGGCGTTGCTGAGTGGTTGATCAGTGGGCATTTAGCGGTTGATGATTAAATGAACAAAGTAATGGTGTTAGTGGTGGTGGGGGGCTCTGTGATGTTGGAGTGAATGCGTGAGGACATGTCGGGGGGTAGGCGGGAAGAAGTGGGGTAGGTTTTAGGTGTTATTGGTGTAGAGAGAGGTATGGGGTAGTGAGGGTGTGGGCGGGGAGCAATTCAATTCTTTTGAGTTTCGGAGAGAAGAAGTGTGGGGACGTTGGGTTGTGTGGGGTGGGTTGGGTTAGTTGATAGTGATAGGAGGGGTTTGGTGTTTGTGATTTAGTTTTAGTTTGACGTATGGTAATGTTGTGTGTAGTGTATAGCAGGGAGCCTTAGTTTTGGGTATATGGGTGGCGTGAGGGCCGAAATTTTGCTGAGGGCGGGGAGGTCGGGAAGCGATGTCGAAGGGAAAGGCTTTGAGGATGCAGGATAAGCTGTGATAGGGAATTTGGTGGTTGGAAAGGGGCGAGCGGATATTGTTGGGACATTTGATTAGGCTGGGGTTCGGGTTGTGTTGGGATTGATCATCGGTTTAGGGTTAAGAGTAAATAGTGGGAGAACTGTGGCTGGAAGACGTAGGTTTGGTGTTGAAATTAGGGGGATCTGGATGGGGGTGGGGCTTTTGGTTGTTAGATATGGGGCAGAGGAGGAGGAGTGTTGAGAGGTAGTATGAGAGGGGGGGTGAGGTGGGTGGGGTGGGGTGAGTGAGTAGTGTGGGGAGACCGGAGCGAAGTGGTTTGGTGGACTGGCTGAATATTTGAAACGTGGTAATCTTGTGACGAGGTTCGTGGTGGGTGGTGAAGAGTGGGTGTAATATGGATGGATTATAGAAGTATTAGGTTAGGGGGCGGATTATGGAGTATTCGTTTGAGTACTAGTCATTGGGGTGACAGTATAGAAAGGGTGTGTGGCTATGTGAGGTAGGGGGGTTGTTGTGGGTAGTGAGAGTGTGGGGATGGAAAGATTATGGATCATAGTGGATTTCGGCACTCTGGGTGGATGGAAGCGGTTTTGAGTGGGCGCTCCTTAAGAATGGTTTACTTGTGGATGTCCCGGGATTATGTTGAACCAGACAAGTTAGCATGTGATAAAAGGTGAGGTTTAGGGCTTGACAGTGTAGGGGGGGGGGGAAGGGTGTGGGGAGGTGTGAGGGGGATCAAAAGTGCTCCTTCGTAGATTAGGGGTAACTATGAGGAAGATGTATTGTCGGGGAGGTCTCTTGTGTGGTTTGGTTTTGCTAGTAGAGAGATTCTGTTGGTATTTTGTCTTTATTGAGGTGGTAGTTTTGTAGGGGTGCGAGGTGTTCACAACGGCCGATTAAGAGGTTGGGTGGATGAATAGTGGGGGGCAGGGTAGTGTGGATGTGTTGGGGGAATAAGGGAGGTGGTTGACATGGTGGTGGAGCAGGTGTGTAGGTTCGTTGGTGAGATGGGGTGGTTGGTTTTGCTAGGGTCCGGTGAGCGGGAATGTTGGGTATTGCGAAATGCGTGCCTGTGGAGGGGGAGTAAATGAATGGGGGGGTGAAGAGCGAAGGGGAAGGATAGTATGGTGGGGGGGGGTTTGTAGAATTACTAGGTGTTTTGTGAGGGAGGGGGGGTCTGGGGGGGGCGAGGGGGGGTTTGGCGGGTAGTCTACGGTTTTGGTGAGGTGTGTGAGGGTGTGGGTGTTTGGGAAGGGGTTAACGGATAGGTTTAATGATGTAAGGTGGTCTGTTGAGGCGCTGTGGGCTAGGGGGTGCGTGTGATAAGGATGGGGGCTTGGGGTGGGTGTAACAAGATGTTAAGTCTGGGTGGGGGTGAGGGGGGGGTATTTGGTCGAATTAGTGTAAAGTAAGAACGACGCGCATCGTGGGGGTGGTGGTGTTTAACGTGAGTAATGGTGGAGGGTTATGTAGCCGGAGCTCTGCAGAGATTTCGGGGGTTGCAAAATAAACTTTGGGGTAGGGAGAGGAACGGTGGGGCGTGCGTATAAATGGGCGGTGGGCGGATTGGTGGGGATAAGGGGATGGTTGTGGGTGGGGGAAGAGGGTAGGGGGGGTAGTTTGTTTTGGTGAAGTGTGTTGTAGGGTTGGGCGTTGGCATTGGGGGGGGGAGGGGTCGGGGTGTATATGGGGGCTATGAGGAGCGAGGTGTGGATGCGTTCTGAAAGGTTTAGCTGGGACGGGGGTGGGTGGTGTTTGGGGGGGGGTGGTTGGTTGGGTACGGAGGATGGTACTTGCTTGGAGTGTTATGGTGTCAGAGTTCGTTTTGGGTCTTTCTGCCTTTTCCGATGGAGCGCGTGTCAAGAGGGTAATTGTCCAAAACCGAGTTATATCACCCAACCCCAATAGCTAGAGGTAGAGGTGTCATGGTAGATTCCGTTAATTCTGAGGACGTGGTGGTCGAGGATGGGTGGTCACTAAAACGGCCGGGTGATGGGGCAAACTGGAGCCACTACATCACAACATGGTAGGGGCAAAACAGACAAACAAAAGAAGGGCCCATTGTTTTGCTTTCCTGGGAGATCGGCAGGCGGAGAAACTATGTTTGTCCTCAAACGGTATCTTCTGGTTTGTGATTGCATGGCTTATGATTGTTTTGATCGTGGATCCACATTTTCGTATTATCTCTCATTTGCATGGTTTTAAATATTACCTTGTGAATTACTTGAATGCCTATTCGTTTTTCTACTTACTCTACTCCGGTGGGTGAGTCTGTGGTTGTAGTAGAAAAGTATCTTAGGATCTTTGTTTGGTGAACTTTGTGGGCAGCAACACTAGTGAATTTGGTTATCTTAGAAATTGGTTGATTTTGATGTAATTCTGGGTATGACTTGGCTTTCTCTCCGCAATTTTGCCGATCTTGGATGTAATGCTAAAACGTGACGTTAGCCAAGCCGGGGACAAGATCCGTTAGTGTGGGATGGTGACGACACTTCCAATCCGGTGCATAAATCATCTCCTTTCTTCTTCGTGCTAAGAACAATGGTTTAGAAAGGTGTTTAGCCTTCTTGGCACATCTCAAGGATGACACTTATACCAAGTCCAGTTGAATTTGAGTTCGGTTTCGGTGGTCCGTGAGTTTCTTGATGTGTTCCCATCCCTCTGCAGATTTCCTGGTATGGGCCACCAATAGGGATATTGACTTCTGTATTGATCTTGAACCGGGTACCTAACTACTTTTACTCGCCCCATTTCTATAAATACCCCTTATAAATGGCTCCCGCGAGTTAAGAGAGTTCAAAGCCCAACTTCAAAGTTGTTGAGCAAAGGCTTCATTAGACCAAGTGCATCTCCTTGGGGTTGCCCGGTTTTTGTTTTGAAGAAGAAGGATGGGAGTTTTTCGAATGTGCATAGACTATCGGCAGTTGTGGAACAAGGGTGAACCATAAAGAACAAGTATCCTCTCCTCGCATTGATGACTTGTTCGATCAGTTACCAGGTGCTTGTGTCTTCTCTAAAGATTGACTTGAGTCGCGTTTATCATCAATTGAAAATACGGGCAAGCGTGTTCCAAAGACTGACTTTTAGAACCAGGTATGGCATTTAACGAATTTGTAGTGATGTCTTTTGTCCTTACGAATGCCCCTGCTGCGTTCATGAGTTTGATAACCGGGATTTATTAAAAAAAGCCATATTGGCTCTCTTTGTTGATCGTATTTCTTGATGATATCTGATATACTCCCAAGTAAAGAGAACATGAGTGAGGAGCATTTTGAGATGTGTTGGAAATGTTGAGGGAAAAACTTTATTCCAATTTCTCTAAGTGTGAGTTTTGGCTAGATGCGTGTCCTTCTTGGGGCACGTGGTTTCCAAAGATGGAGTGATGGTGGATCTTCTAAGATCGAAGTAAGTGAAGAATTTGGGTAACCCACTAATTGTCAGAAATAAGAAGCTTTGTTGTTCCTGCCAGTTATTAACCGTCGATTTGTCAAGGGATTCTCCTTCTATTGCTTCCTTCCAACTGACGAACCTTGACAAGCAAAATGTTCCATTTGTATGGTCGGGATTAGTGTGAGGAAGCTTTCCAGAAGCGTCACGACTCTTTTGACCTACCGCACTATCCTTACCTTGCCAGTGGAGGGTACGAACTTCATTGTTTATTGTGAAATGCATCCTATTCTGGTTTGGGTGCAAAGTACTAATGCAAGAGAAAAAAGTTGATTGCTTTGCTTTAGGGCATTAAAGGTGCATGAACGTATTATCGGGCGACCTCATGATTAGAGTTTGCTTGCAGTGGTGTTTGCATTAGCAATGGAGAACTATTTATTATATAGGGGGTTAAGTGTGAGGTCTATACGTCATCGTAGTCTACAGTAAATGTCTTCACTCAGAGAGATTTGAATTTGAGACGAGGAGATTGGATGGCACTACTGAAGGCTACGACATCACTATTTGTATCATCCGGGTAAGGCGAATGTTGTTCGGAGCTTTTTAGTAGAAAGGCGGGAAGCATGGGAGTCGAGCTCACTTGCAAGCTTCTAGACGCCCATTGGCTAGGGAGGTTTCAGACCTGGCTATGACTTTTATGAGGTTAGAAGAATGAGAACGGGAGGATTTTTTAAGCTTGTGTGGAGGCAAGAATCTTCCTTCCTTGACAAGATAAGGGAAGCAGTTTAAATGATGAAAAATTGATCTGATCCGAGTAAAGTGTTTCAAAGAGAGGCTAAAGAAACGCAATTGATGAGGATGGTATTTTGAGATTAGGGAGGGTATGTGTACCCCGCGTCGATGATTGATCAAACTTCTGACAGAGGCTCTATAGTTCAAAGGTTTTCGATACATCCGGGTGTCAAACAGATGTACCGTGACCTAAAGCAACATTTTTGTGGATCCGAATGAAAGCGTGATATTTTGAATTTTATTGGCCAAATGTCCACACGTCACAGTAAAGTATGAACCCAAGGCCCGGAGAACACTTCAGAGAATGCCCATTCGGAATGGAATGGGAGAGAATTGAAATGGAATTCGTGGTTGGTCTTCCAAAGAATTGGGCAATTTCGACTCCATTTGGGTATTGTGACAATTAACTAAGTCTGCCTCATTTCCTTCCGGTTTAAGGGTGACTTACAAGTGCAAAGAATTTAGCCAAATCTTTACCATCTTCAGAAGTTGTTCGATTGCATGGAGTTCACTGTCCCTCATCTCAGATAGAGGTCGCTTTACTTCTAAGTTTTGGAGAACATTTGCATGCAGAATTAGGTACTCTAGGTTGGATCGTAGTACTAGCTTCTCCGTCCTCGACCGACGTCAGTCTGAGCGAACGATTCAAGTGTTGGAGGATATGCTTTCGTGCATGTGTGATAGAATTTTGTGGCCATTGGGATAGCTTCTTACCCTTAGCGGAGTTTTTCATACATAATAGCTATCCCTTCACTGCAGTTATTACATGGCACCATTTGACGCATTGTAGGGTAGGAGACGTAGGTCGCCCATATGGTTGGTTTAATGCTTTCCGAGGTTAGACCTTGGGGTTCGACCTTTTGAGGGACTACTCGTTAGAAAAGGTGAAATCCCCATTTCAAGAAAAGCTTTTTAGCGTCTCCCGTAGGCACCAGGAGTATGCCAATATCGAAGGGTTAGTGGATGTGGAGTTCATGAAGGTGAAAGGTTTTGCTGAAGGTTTTCACCCATGAAGTGTGATCGCGATTTTGGTAAACAGAGGTAAGCTTAGGCCCGAGGTATATTGGTCCATTTGAAAGTTCTGAGCGAGTAGGAGAGGGTGGCTAGATTAGCCTTGCCTCCACACTCTCCGAGTAACAATCGGTATTCCATGTGTCGATGTTTGAAAAGATACCATGGGGAGGGAAACTGAATCATTCTTTTGGGGATTCATTTTTTGCTTGGATGATAATTTGTCTTATGAGAGGATCCTGTTAATATTTTAGATAGAGAAGTTCGCAAAGTTTGAGGTCAAGGAGATTGCCATCCTCCATCAAGGTGCAATGGAAGAACGGCCGGTTGAAGACGCCACTTGGAGAAGGATGCAGATATGCAAGAAAGATACCCACACTGTTTAAGAATCAGGTACTCCCTTCTCGCCTTGTTTTTTCTTCTTGTGATCGTCGACGACGAACCATGGGTAAAGTGGTATCTATTGTAACGACCTGTTTTAGTCGTTTGAGCAGCCAGATTTTATTTCTGAAAACTGTCTGAGAACATAACTGACCCCACGACGGCCGTCATGGGTACGACATACCGTCGAGGGAGGGGTCTCGTTTCAAACACTTAGAAATTCTGAAATGGGTACTGAAATGACTCTCCTCTGAACTTCGTGACGGAATGGCAGTCACTGGACCGTCACATGCGGACGGGGCCGTCACAGACCCTTGGTGGAAATTGTCTCTGAACCTTGCGACGACCCTGCAAGACGCCGTCGCATACAGGCCGACGGGCCCCGTCACAGTTGCGCATCCCAGGCCTGGGTCCGGATTTCTGTTATTTATTTAAGGGGCGTTTGACTTTTCCTGCTTTAATTATAAAGTGGGGAGTTATGTTAAGAATTCTAATTATTGGGGGTTAAAGAGGTCAACCTCTAAAGTTAATTAGTGAGTTATTATTGCCATCTTTTATACTTAATTATATGATTATTAGGGTAGAAGGGGTTTGAGAAGAAAAATAGAAAGAACAAGAGAGACGAAAAAGAGAGAAAATCAGCAAGAGGAGAGAAAACGAAGGTGGACAACAAGACTTTGAGGATTTGCTTGCTTGATCACGAATCTTCGGTGGAGTAGGGTTATGGTTTTCAATTTCACACTATTCATAGTAAACTCATTAATAGCAATGATATGTGGTTTGGGTCGTATATTAAGGTCTTCTATATGCTTAATTGTGTTTATGCATGATTGATTTTATATATCATATATAATTGGTGCTAAAATCGCGAGGACAGCCCTCTTGATCTTAAATTCTTGAAGAAACCCCTAATCTACTTTGTTAATGCTAATGCCTTGTTAGAAAGAAGGCTAATGAAATGAACGAAGTAGTGAGATAGGGACGGTGCCCACGTTTCGGTACCACACCCGCAGGATAGATATGAGGATCGGAGTGTCACGTTCTCGACAACCAGGGCCCAGATAGTAAATATGGATCGGGTGCCACTTTTCCGAGTACCAAAAGGATAGAATATGAGGCTCGGAGTGTCACTTCCGACACCAGGATAGTAATGGATCGGGTGCCACGTCCTGTACCTAGGATAGAATATGAGGATCGGAGTGTCACGGTCCGACACCAGTATAGTATATGGATCGGGTGCACGTTCCGGTACCAGATAGAATATGAAGGAGCGGCGGAGTGTCACGTCCGACACGAGAGTAATAATATAATGAATCTTGAAAGATGTTCATATAACTCAATCTACTAACCTATTTCCCAAATGATAATTATGAGGAGACGTGCTTCCTCATTGTGTGCTTGTGTTGTAACCAAGGATTCTGGTAATTGTAAATGCCGCATGCTAAGGATATTAAGTTGATTTGTTATGAATGTTACTTGATATATACGTTTTTCTATTTTGAGTTGGGGCCTATGATACCTCTCATTTACTTGTGTTTTGTACTGAACGCACAGCCCCCGCCCCCTACTTTTATGTTTTCTTCTTTGTTATTGTGGAGTGCAGCACACGTACCGTACCGTCGTCTTCAACTCACTGCACTCTAGCCATCTTATTACACCGGATTTCAGGTGAGCTACGCTTCTAGCTTGACTGGATCGTCTCCTGTTCCCAAAAAAAATTGTCCGATGCTTGAAGTTCCGGTTAAAAAAGCATGGAACTAGCTTTTGTTTATTTTAGAGTTCTTAGAATACTCTATTTAGTATTTGATCATAGATGTTCTTGTGGTATGACTTCCAGATTTTTGGGGATAATAATGATGTTGAATTTTAAGAAGTTATTGAATTTCGGGTTTTATAATGTTTAAGTCTCACCGCATGACTTTCTGGTTGTTCTTACATTGAAATGTTAAGGTTTAGATTGGTTATGTTTCGCTCACATAGAAGGATAAGTGTCGGGTGGCCAGTCGGCGACCCGATGTGGGTCGTGACACAAACGGAATCAGCGGTTTATTATCATTAAACAAGCCTTATGGCATGTAAACACACATTTTGTCGATTTTTCTGTGCTATACTCCATGATTTTTGTATTTAAAATTTTCAAATTAAATAGCCGAAATTTAACATGGACGTCAAATAAAACCTTAGCAATGGACCTAGTCCGTCCTGCGGGGAAAATTAATATTTTTTCAGGTTCAAACGAGCCTCAAAGCAAGTAAACTCTGATTTTGCCTAGTTTTGTGTACTATTGTCCATGGATTTTTTGTGATCCGAAATTTCTAAAATAAAATGGTCAAAATTTTTCATGGACGTCCATTAAGACCTTAATGGACCTAGTTTGTTCTGAAAAGAAAACAGACGCATTTTCAAGTTCAAACAAGCCTAAAGCAGGTTACCTCAGATTTTATCAATTTTCGTGTGTTATAGTCCATGAATTTTTTGTGATCTATAATCTCCGAATGAAATAGTCAAAAATTTTCATGAATGTCCTTTAAGACCTTAGAAATGGACCTAATTTGTCCCGCAAGAAAAATCGGTGCATATTCAAATTCAAACGAGCTCCAAAGTTAGCACATTTTAAAGTTAGAACAAGCCCGCAAAGCAGGTAAATGCAGATTTTATCAATTTTTGTGTGCAATAGTCCATGCATTTTTTGTGATATAAAACTTTTAAAATAAAAATGGACGAAATTTTTCTGTATGCCGTGGAAGACCTTAGCAATGGCCTAGTACAGTTTGCACAAGTTTAAAAAATCGACGCATTTCAATATAAACGACTTCCAAAGTGGGTCAACGTAGATTTTGTCGATTTTTTGTGCTATAATTTATGAATTATTTGTGATCTAAAATTACCAAAATAAAATGATCAAATTTTTTTTATAGATGTCCGTTAAAGACCTTAGCAATGGACCTTATTTGTCCCGCTGAAAAAAAAAAGACGTATTTTCAAGTTCAAACAAGCCCAAAATAGGTAAATGCAGATTTTGCTAACTTTTATGTTTTGTAGTCTATGATTTTTTGTCATTTGGAATTTCTAAAAAAAATGACAAAATTTTTTTTATGGAAGTTCGTTAAGACATAGCAATGGACCCAATTCATTCCGCGGGGAAAACGGGCAGACTTTCAAGTTGAAACGACCCCCAAAGCAAGAAAATGCAAATGTTGTCGATTTTCATGTGCTATAGACGATGAATTTTTTGTGATCTAAAATTTCTGAAACAAAATAATCGAAATTTTTTATCAACGCCCATTAAAACCTTAACAATGGACCAGTTCGTCCCCGCAGGAAAATTACCGCATTTTCAAGTTCAAACGAGCCCGTGTGCAGGTAAACACATATTTTATCAATTTTCGTGTGCTATAATCTATGAATTTTTTGTGATCTGAAAATTCCAAAATAAAAAGGCCAAATTTTTACATGTACATAAGTTAAGACCTTTGTGATGGATCTAGTTCATTCCGCGAAAAAAAATTGGAGCATTTTCAAGTTTAAATGAGCCCAAAGCAGATTTTATCAATTTTGTATGCTATATAGTCCATGAATTTTTTGTAATTCAGAATTCACAAACACAGAATAGTTGAAATTTTTCATGGTCGTTCGTTGAGACCTTTGCAATGGACCAATTCATCGCGCAGGAAAAACGAACACATTTTAAAGTTCAAACGAGCCTCAAAATAGGTAAACGCAGATTTTGTAAATTTTCTTATGCTATAATACATTTATTTTTTGTGATACTAGATTTTTCGAAAGAAAATGGCCATAATATTTAATGGACGTCTATTAAGACCTTAAAAATGGACCCGCGGGGTAAACATGCATATTTTCAAGTTTAAACGAGCTCTAAAATAGGTAAATGCATATTTTAATTTTCGTGTGCTATAATCAATGAATTTTTATTTGGAATTTCCGAATAAAATGAACAAAATTTTTAGTGGACGTTGCAATGGACCTATTTGGTCCGCAAGAAAAACGAACACATTTTCAAGTTCAAACGAGTATAAAAGGAGGTAACCTCAAATTATGTCAATTTTCTTGTGCTATAATCCATGAATTTTTTGTGATCTAGATTTTCCAAAAAAAAATTGTTGAAATTTTTCATGAAAGTTCTTTAAGACCTTAGCAATGGACCAAGTTTGTCCCGCGAAAAAATAAGACACATTTTCAAGTTTACATGAGTCAAAAAGCAGGTAGATGTAAATTTTTACCGATTTTCATATGTATTTAATACATGATTTTTTGTGATTGGAAATTTCCAAATAAATGCTTGAATTTTTCATGAATGTTTGTTAAAGATCTTCGACTGACCTAATTCATTCCTTCGGTAAAATATGTGCATTTTCAAGTTCAAACGAGCCCTAAAGCATGTAAACGCAGATTTGTCCTAGGTCGGTGTGCCTATAGGTCCATAGATTTTCGTGGATCCAAATTCCGACACAAAATGGACGAAGTTTTTCATGGACGTCCGTAAGACCTTAGCCATGGACTCAAATCGCCCTGCGAGATAAATGAGCATATTTTCAAGTTCAAAAAAGTCTCAAAGCAGGTGAACGCTGAATTTTTCAATTTTTCTTGCGCTATAGTTCATGAATTTTTTGTGATCCGAAATTTTCCAAATAAAAAGGATGAAATTTTTCATGGACGTCGGTTAAGACCTTAGCAATAGACTCAGTCTGTCCCACAAGAAAAACGCGTGAATTTTCAAGTTTAAACGAGCCTCAAAGCAGGTAAATGCAGATTTTACTAATTTTCGCGTGTTATAACCCAAGGATCTAGAGCCCCGGAGCCCGTAAATGTTTTCTCAAGAAACTTTTGAGCACCTCTGTAATGAGTTGAGGAACTACTATGTATATTTACATCATTTTTAACGCTTATTTTCGTAATTATAGGTCGCCTTTTAGGATTTGTCCAAATTCCTCGATTTTTTTTGTACTATAGCACATGAATCTTGTGTCCGGAGCACCCAAAAAAATTTTTGTCAAAAAACTTTATAAGGATTTCTATAATGAGTTGGGGGAAGCTCCACGTATATTCACTCCATTTTTAACGTTTATTTTCGTATTTGCATTCTTTTTTAGGAATTACACAAATTTCTTGATTATTCGTGTGTTATCACCCATGGATCTGGCTCCCCGGAGCACCAGAAAATTTTTTCTAAAAACAAATTCTGAGGACCTTCATAAGTTGGGGAACCACCACTTATACTTACACCCTTTTTTTAACTTCTTTTTTCTACATTTACAAGCTCCTTTTAAGGAATTTGGCACACTGGAGCACTCAAAATCTTTTCTTAAAATTTTTTATGATGAACTCCATAATGAGTTGGAAATCCACCAGATACTTAAGACCCATTTTTAACGTTTCTTTTTCGCATTTACATCCCCTTTTTAGAAATTACTAAACCGAAATTCTCAATTTTTTTGTGTGCATATCCCCATATCTTTGGCCGCTAATTCCATACCCACCAAAACCCCCACCTCCCGAAGCCATAAAAGTTTTTTCTCAAATTTAAACCAGATCCTCCATTGCTCGTGTGCTAATGGCACCATGGAGCACCCATTTTTTTTTCAAAAAAACTTTGTAAGATTTACATATTGAGTTGGAAAACTACCACGTATACTCACATCATTTTTACTGCGTTATTTCTTGCATTTAACAAATCTTTTTAGGAATGATTCAAATTCCTTATTTTTCGTGTCTAACCAATACCCCCCCAGCGCGCCACCACCGGGACCCATTAATCTTTCCTCCGAAGCACCCGAAAATTTTCTCTCAACAAAATTTATGCAGACCTCCATAATAAAATTTATGAGGACCTCCATAGTGAGTTGGGGAACCACGTATGCTTATACTCACCACTTATACTCACAACATTATTAACACATATTTTCGCATTTACATGCACTTTTTAAGGAATAACCCAAATTCCTCGATTTTTTGTGTTCTGTAGACCATGGATCTAGCGCCCCGGAGCTCCCAGAAGTTTTTCTCAAAACATTTTATGAGGACGTCTATAATGAGTTGTGGAACCTTCACGTATACCGACACCATTATTTACACCTTTCGCATTTTCAGACCTTTTATTAGGAATTACCTTGATTCCTCGATTTTTGTGTCATAGCCCATGGATTTGTTGCCCGGAGCATGAAAAAAAAAGAATTTCTTTAAAAAAACTTTATGAGGAACTATGTATTGAGTTTGAGAACCACCTCGTATACACACTCCATTGTTTAACGCCTATTTTCGTATTTACAGACCTTTTTTTATGAATTGCCCAAATTTCTTGATTTTCCGTGCTACTCAAGGATCTGGCAACCCGGGACCCAAAATAATTTTCAAAAAGAAATTCTATGAGGACCTCCGTAATGAGTTGGGGAACCACCACGTTTACTCACACCATTTTTATAACGTCTATTTTTGAATTTACAGGCCTTTTTTAGAAACTACCCAAATTTCTCTCTTTTTCGTATGCTATAGCCCATGGATTTAGCGCCCCGGAGCTCCGAATTTTTTTCTCAAAAAAAATTATGAGGACCTCCGTAATGAGTTGAGGAACCTCCACGTATACTCACACTATTTTCAACCCCTATTTTCGCATTTACAGGCCCCTTTTTAGAAAGTACCCAAATTCCTCAATTTTTCATGTGCTAAATATAGCCCATGGATCTGGCGTCTCGGAGCATCTGTAATTTTTTTCTCAAAAGACTTTATTAGTACCTCAGTAATGAGTTGGGGAACCACCAACAATACTCACAACATATTTTTTTAACCTTTTTCTTCATATTTACATGCCCTTTTTAGAAATTAACTAAATTTATCAATTTTTTGTGTGCTATATAGCTCATGGATCTGGACATCTGGTACCCCGGAGCACCCGGAAATTTTTTTCTCAAAAAATTTATGAGGACCTCTATAATGAATTAAAGAAACCATCACGTATACTTACATCATTTTTTTAACTCCTATTTTCGAATTTACAGGCCCCTTCTTAGGAATTACCTGAATTCGTCGATTTTTCGTGTGCTACCCATGGATCTGGCGCTCCAAAGCACTCGGAAATTTTTCTAAAAATACTTTATGAGGACCTTCGTAATGTGTTGGGAACAACTACATACACGCACACTAATTTTTAACGCCTATTTCTGCATTTACATATTTTTTTTAGGAACTACCCAAACTCCTTGCTTTTTTGTATGCTATAAAACTTTATGAGGACCTCCGTAATGACTTTAGAACTACCACATATACTCATAACATTTTATAATGCATATTTCCTCATTTACAAGTCACTTTTTAGGATTTATCCAAATTTCTCGATTTTTTTCATGTGCTATAGCTCATGGTTTGGCGCCCTAAAGCACACAAAAAAATTTCTCTAAAAAAACTTTATGAGGATCTCCGTAATAAGTTGAGGAACCACCACACATACTCACACTATTTTTAAACACATATTTTCACATTTACAAATCCTTATTAAAAAATTACTCAAATTTCTCAATTTTTCATATATTACCGCTGATGATTATAGTCTCTGTTTTAGTTACAAATATTTTAAAAAAAATGATCGAAACTAAGCTGCTATATTATTAAAAGTCATGACGGCAATATTCTTGTGAGCTTACTTTTGGGTCGTGTGGAGTACTAATTTAAATGTCTGTACTCTTTTGTAATTAAAATGTGCTTTTTTTTGAAAATTTTTTGTTCAAGTGTTACATAATGTTTAAAATGTTTCCAATTTGACTTCACAAATTCTTTTAGCACCCATCTCTTTTTTTAAAATAATTAACCTAATTTGACCGATTAACTATTTAACGGATCGTTAAAGATGTCCTATACCTTCCCTTGGGGGGCATGTCATAAATTAGAAACCCTGTACCTAGGCTGCTACAAATTAGATTTTAGTAAAATAGGTGGTCCTATGTCCCTTTTAACTAATTAGGGTTGCGCTATCTTTAAAATAGAATCAAGATTCACCAAATATGTTGTAACACAGTACGTAACCTCAAGTTAAAGATGTATACACAATCTGTTCTTTGTTTCTTAGTTTGGTTTTTGTGTTCCTCTAAGTTGTAATAGAGTACACACAGATAATCAAAACATGATAACTTTCCACCATGTCCTGGTTCTCTTTTCCGTTGAATCCTGTGTCTAAAACTAATAAAGAATCTTCAAATTGACTGTCATTTTTCTCACTTGGTAGTCCATTTAACCGTACTCTAGTTCATCCTTGTTCAAATTGACCAAACAAGAAGAAGCTATTAGTAATCGTGGCGAGGCTTAGCTTCAGCTTTCCAAGCTTTAAGGGGAAAAGAGTCTCAAAGACATTTGTTTTTCTGTTGACTGTAGTACTTCACCTTCTCAGGACTACAAACAACTTGATCTTCCATAACTGTATACCAAAGCAGACTCGTCGCCACAGCTCGACAATCAACTGTGTTTGACACCTAAAAAGGCGGCCGTGCTCTCTTGCATGGCTGGCCATAATCTCACACCACCAAACCGGACCAACTCCCAGGGGTGCTGTTTATAAAAGCGGACAGGTTACTGGGACTTCAGTGGCGTGAGTTGCCAACAGTGGATGTCAAAACAAAATAAAGAACAAAACACAGGAAGAGCGAGAAACGGGGCTCGAGGGGCTAGAAACTATGGGTAGCGGAACGAATTGACCTGCTAATTCGAGAATTGACCCCCTTTTAAATCACTGAACTGAGTTTTGGTGTTGTGTTAGGGGGATTCAAACTCTAAATAGATTACGAGCAAAAACAAATGTTTGTTCCTATATACAAGAGTTATTTCTGAAGGGGGTTTTTGGATAAAGTCCTCTTTTGATCAGCATTTATTAACTATGCAGATAACCTAATTTTTTCAAATAATGCTGAAGTACATCATCTTGACCTAACAAAAATGAAGGAAAGATGACACACTATGGAACATCATATTTTCCACTAATGCAGTGTTAACTTGCAGGAAAAGAATGTACAGTTTAAGTCTAATCTTAAGGACAAAGATACAGGAATAACCTTTTTCATTGAGTGGATATGATGTCCCCAGTACCCCTTGTGGTTGAGTTTTCCAAGCAACGCCTGCCCGAATCGGTGAGGGAAGAGAGAATGAATAAGTAGCACTCCCTAATATACTTAGACGAACATTAAAGTTACACCACTTGTAGTTTTTGAGGCACAAGGGCTAATTATGAGATTGATAAATATTAGTAAATCATCACGAGAAGTTCAACCATGCCAGAATATCTATCAAAGACACGATCTTACTGAGATCTCAGAGACCAACCACAATATCATGCCTGGAATGGTACATTCGATTCTACTTATAGCCAGAATTTGAGTAAGACCAATTAAGAAATCTTGGGAGAAAGAAAAGAGAAAAGTACAGAGCTTTCTTTCCTCATTTGGGCACTTCATGTCCTAGTTTGCACTGCACCCCATAGAGATCATATACAAAAATAAGATTCACATAAATAAAGAAGTCAAAAGATAAAGTGTACCTAGACAAAAAAGGGGAGTACACCAGACACTGATGTTTTATGTCCTCACTTCTCTGCTTCAAAAGAAGCATAGTTCGGTATAACCATGTGAGTAGGGCAAGAGCTCCTCCACCTCAATTCTTGAGCTTGAACGTCTCACTTTCCTCAATCTAATGTGTTCTGATTCAACCTCGGCCAAAAACATACTGAAAACAGGTCTATGATCTGAAAATCTGGACTCCCCACGGACATAAGACAACTGTTGGAGACCCCCACCATGCCACAAAATACGATCACACCTTCAGATGGAGATTGTACAGATTAATTCTAGACTTGTATATAAATCCTGATCCTCCACTAGATATTTTGATAAACTGTATAGAGATTTTAGATTGAGAATATATGTTCTTTTTGGTAGTAAAAAAAAAAAATCACTTACCAAGCAGGTGTTCTACGCTTGTCCTTTGGTTGCATGTCATCAACAGAATACCTATCTGAATTCCTAGAATATTTATATGTTGGTGGGAAATATATCTTTCCTTCTTTCCATCCCTCAAAAACTCGACCACGTCTCTGTTCTAACCTCAGCTGTAAGGAAATGAAAACAAGATCATTGATTATTGCCCTATGATATATTCAGTGAAATAATGTTCAAGCATGAAAGTGGGGAAAAACACAAAATTGAAGGAGTCCCTTGTCCATTTTCCGCAACCATCTCTCCTTTTTGTGCATCTCAACAAGTGCTTTTGCAAACGAAAGAGAGTGCAATTCATAGTTCAGATCCCCCAGTCCAAATTACCCGGCTAAGAGAATTGGAAAATCATCAAAAAATGGATGCATTGGATAATCTCAGATCACAACAGAATTTAACTCTAATCATGGTTGTCCATGTAGCACTACCTTAACTCAAACCTTTCATCTTTCATTTTCAGTTAACTACATGAAACAGCAATAGAAATTATTCCAGAAAGTAAACAGCCTTCTTACTCGTGCTCAAGAATAGTTTCTGGTGACTTCTCTTCATCCACACGACTAACTTGCGGAAATCTTGTCTTTTTTAGGATCTCCATGACATCAGAATTTCTGCGCAACTCATCACCCTCTTTCTGACCAGAGGTTAAGTGAGTGCAGACAAAGCAAAAGCTTGTTTGATGCAACTGCATACTCATTGAAATAGATCCCTGCAAAACCAAATATGGGATGGTACATCATGCCAAATTTTTCTCTTTTAAGTCAATATGTGGAAATCTCTCAAGTTAGACAAACATAACCAAGCTCTTTTCCACTTAGAATTACCTTATTCCTAAGGTACCCCATCAACCCTCTGCCAACACATGATACTTTCAGATTCCGAACATGTTCCCTCAAATCACCCCGCACCCATACGGTGAGAAAAATACCAACCATTTGTTTACTTGCTGCTAAACAGTAGGTTGAATTTCGGGGCATTCTATAACCATCTTCTGCAGGAGCATACCCTCTATTCGTTACAGGTGAAAACGAATCGGTAGGTGAATCTCCAGGTCCATACTCATCATCTGATGAGCCCCATCTGGAGACATCACTTGGCCTTTGTCCGCAGGAATAGTCACTAGGCCTATGACCAGATGAATAATCACTTGGCCTATGAAAAGAGGTATAGTCACTTGGTCTGCGAGAAGATGAAAAGTCACTTGGCTTCTGCTCCCTATTAGAATCAAAATCACTAGACCTATGTCCAAAAATTACACGATCACAGACACTGTATCGTCCATCCACACAAAGTTGCGAGATTGATGGATCATTTTCCATGCTTCCACACTGAGGTGTCTGAACTGACCGACGATGAGAGAAGGATGATGTTTTGTATCTATTTGACCCCTCAAAGTCAGCATTCCACTCGGCAATTGGAACAGGAGAAGAAGTGTAGCAACCATAACCTCCACTAGTACCAGGACCGCTGTTTAGTGTCTCCCCGATCAAAGCGATCCACTTTTTAGCAGGGCCACTGTCTTCGGCTCCCAGGATATTACCAGCATTTAAAGGAACAATTTCCTGAAATCTGAAATGTAATAACAACATTTCAGTCAACCATGGTAAAATGTCGCACCCAAGATAATGTTTCAGTCAACTGAGGCATATGAAAAATTTTGTAAAGGAATAGATGAGAAACAACTCTGAAAGCTCATACCCAAGCACATAAATATCCGCAGGGGGTGAAGAATGAAGCCATTCATCTAGATTCAAATTGCTCAGTGGCGATTCTCCACCCACATTCCATGTAGACACAAAGAGTCTGAGGCAATAAGAAATAAAGAGAAAAAAAATTCATGTAGTGAGTAGTGAACTATAAAGGAAAAAGAGACAAAATCTGAAATATCTATCAAGAAGACAAACCTATAATCTTGTACATTTATAATCTTAGGGCGATCAAGACTAACACTCCCCCGTGGGAGATGCTCCATACCCCTGGTTGATTTCTCTGCTCATTTGAGAGGGCAAAGAGACTAGAATTAACTCAAGTCACATAAGAAGAATCTCTTAAATACTACATCGGGTATTATAAGGATTTGGAATATTAATCGTGCCACTAACCTGTTTTGGTCTTCTTGATTGCACAATGTTCCCACTCCGAGATGCTTGTTCTCCGCTCATAACTTCCTAAAGAAGAGAAGAATCAACATTAGTACGAATTGAAGAGTTGTATAAACAGAGTGACTATAAACTTAAACAATTTAAACAAAATCACAACAAGAGATAGATGGAAACAAGCCTATGCGGCACCAAATCCTGGCAGTCATGAACGAGCTATGGAGACCGTCTCTTGAAGAAAGCATGTATACAATACCCTGTGAAGTTGTGATCCGTCCGCAAACAAGGGAGCAGAGGTGCCCGAACCTTGCAAGTTAGCAGGAACTTAGTACACCGACTGAGTTTTCACAAAATTAGGAATGATTATGTTTAACTTTATCTTAAGGGGAGAGACCCATCAATTTCTACTGGAGGTAAAGACAGTGAATAAATACAATTTCAATATGAGACAAAACCTTCACTAATCACCAAAAACATGTGCTGCAGACAGAAATTATTATCCATCACGCAAAGTTTTAACAAAAGAATAAAACAAAATATTCTGTTTAGAATGTCACTCAACTAATAGTTAGTATCTCAAAAAAAGCCGTCAGTTACTCTTGATTCCAATTTTCTTCAACAAAGAAAGCGACTTTCTTAGCGTATCAGTTGAGTGACCATACGAAGATTCGACTAAATTTGTAAGTTACAATCTACTAGTTTCAGTATCCCAGAAGAAAAAACCCAATTCAGAATAAACATTTCAACCCCTCAAAAGAAAAAGGGTAAAACACAGATTCATAAACCTAATTAAGAAAAAATAAGATGCTGACCTCCATAAACAGTTTCATCAGATTCAAATTCTACAGCTTTTCCCTTTGAACTGAACCATTTCCTAACCAATTTTCTGGACCAAGACAGCTTCAGAAATCAAAGGGCATAAATGTCAGAAATCAAAGTACAAAACCCCAAAAATTGCATTTTCCAAAGAAAAATGAAAGCAAAAAGAGAAAAGGGGTTGTGATATAAGTATTCACCTTGCTTTTCTTTGAATACTCATCCCTCATTGCATCACTCTTCTTTCAAATTCTGAATTATATATTCAGAATCACTCAATAAAATCAAAATCTTGAAAACCTTCTTCCTCTTCTTCTTCTAGCTACTTCAATTTTTGATCCGTAAATGAAATCAAATAACATAAAAAGATAGCAACTTTATAGGCAAGATCCTTATTTTTGGGTAAAAATCATTAAATATTACACATTTCCATCCTTTTATAGGAGAAGAGAAATTAAGCAAATGGACAATCACTTTTTTAAATTTAGCAGAGAAGAATAAGAAGAGAAAAAATGGATGTATATAACAGAGTAAAGTGCAAAAGTCCAATGTTTTATTTCCATTAGTTCTCTAATTTCTAAACCTTGACTGAGTTAAAAGAAAATTTTTAAATATTCATTAATAATTAAATTAAATTTTGACTGAAATTTTATTAAATTATGAAAAACTTTTAAGATATTTAATATGGTAGATATTGTCTAATCTTATAATTATAAATATTTGTATGAAAAAAAAATTAAAAATTAAGGAATTGTTTTTTTTTAAAAAATAAATTGAAGAAAAAGTGAGATAAGTAAATTGAAACTTAAGGGGTATATCTTTTTCCACCTTTCATGTTTTAGTGTGATACTTTTATTCATAGTCTATTTTTAAAGAAAGTAATTTTAAATACAAAAATAATGCTAAATTTTTTTAAGATAATCTTTTAATAATAAAAAGATATGACATATTTTTAAATGTTTTTAGATCTAATCAAATATAAAGAAAGTAGTTGTCAATCTTGATTGTTTTTTTTTTTTTTGTTTGTGTCTGATATTTATATTGAAGTTGGATTATTTCAAATTCATGATGTGTATTTTTCATTCGAGAAGAATCTATAAATTATCATATCTAAACTTGAACTCAAGACATATGAGTAAGAGAAAAATGATATTATTTGTTAATGGTTCTAACATCGAATTATTCTAAAAAGAAAATATGTTATGATTGTCACATCAAAATGGATGGTGTTATTAAAGCTTTACTGTATGAACAAACATATTGTTGCAAATTACGTCAAATATTATTAAGAGAATCATATATTTCAGTACAAAACAAAGTTGAAATAAAAGAATGAAAGTTTCCAATAGTAGGCAAGGCTGGATGGCCAAATAAGAAGGGACAAGACAAAAAGACAATAATTGTGATGGTTAAAACGATGAAACAACCTGGTCAGCTGCCAAGATTCAAAGAGATCATACTTTTTTTTTTATTATGTGTTACAATCTTGAATATTTTAGAATCGTATAACATCGAGTTTATTTAAGAGAAAAAAGTGTTTCAACAGGATTATTGTTTTATATCTTTAGGTCTAAGGATTGAACATGATCTCTAATAGAGGTGGAGAAATCATATATATTCTATCATAACTCTTTTTTTGATGACAAGGGAAATTCGGAGTCGTTAGTCGTTACCCTTTGAGTGCAAACAGGGTAAAATTTTTGCTCTTATGCAATAGTTCGCAAACCACATGTGAGTGGTAACCCGCACAAGGCAAATCCGGTGCGACGAGCTCGACCCAGACCCTGAAGGCAAATTCCTTGCTTTCGCCGGCAATGAGTTTCAAACTTGAGACCTCCAACATGGAAATCCCAAACCCAAACCACTTTCACAACTCTTATTAATATATTTCTTTTATATCATATATTATTCTTACTTATATTTTAATTTTTTTTAAAGCCTCTTACTTTTGGACTTCTTTTGCATTAGACTTTTTTAAATATGTTGTGCAAGGAATGGTTTAGACTTTAGAGAAAGGTATTGTCGATTGTTCTCCTTGTTTACCTTTCACAAAGAAGATGATCTACCAATGACTTGTGGTAAAATAATCGGGACCCTTCAATTTGTTAATTAAATATTTTAAATTTCAACTCATGAAAGAATTTTTTTTGATAATTAATAACACTATTTAAGTTTAGTCAGATCTCTATGAAATATATCGAACAGGAGATTAAAAAAGATGAGAGCACGGTGCGGATATTGTAAGAAGAAAAGTAAAAGAGGAATTAATTAAGTTTTATGATGAGGTTGAACCATGCGGCATGCACGGTGAAATAAACAATATGCAACTTTAATCTAATCATATTGTTTTGTAGGGTATATATCCACCTCTACATGTCAACAATTAATACATGATCAAGTATGATGCAATAAATATATCCAAATCTAATTAACCAAAAGGGACTAAAATGTAATAATAATTTCTTCTCTATTAATCTAATCAATGTAGTCACTAGACATAATAATTATATAAAAACTGAAAATATAAGCATGGAGAAACTTTAACAAACGTCGTGCATTTAATTAATACGACAGATATGCTTTGTTGAGTTGGTGTAGTGTTATTGTTACTCTTTAATGCAATTCAAAATATATGTGTGATTGAATAATTTGAGGTTGAGAATAGCTAATGTCCCATTTAAGAGAAAGAGTACGTAGCTGTCTCAATTTAGGTTGTTGGGGTCCATGTATATCCTTCTCATACAAGAAGCCAGTATTTGTGGGGTGATGTATGCAATTGTACTAGAGTATTTGACTTGGAAAATCATGTGGATTTGGAGCTTCCTACTTAACTATCAATGATCATATTTAATCGTAGTTTCAATATGAAATGACATTATAATATAATTAAAAGGAAATTTCATTTCACTTGCATATTATTTTCCTTGTTATAGTAAGGAAGAAGAACGAGTTGTCTCGCATCACATAGTTGAATTCTGTATTTTATTCTCATAATAAATAAACGAAGCGGTAGATGCATAATTTGAAGATTAAGTACCTCCAATATTATTATCTTAACTTCATATCTGGATCCGTTTGGCCCAAAAATATTTGGAAAGATCTTGAGAAGTGGTGTTTGATCATATACTAGAAAAAAACAGTACTTGAGCCAAGTTTTGATGTTTGGGAATTTTTAAAAATTCAAAAATTATCCAAAGTTTTATGTTTTATTTTAAAAAAATATTCATTATTTATTATTTTCAACTAATATTTGTTACTATCCTCCGGAAAAGTTTGAAATCTAATTTGAGCGATAAGATTGAGAAAATGAAACAATTTGTATTTTATGGATATAATTATAGTTGGATCAGTGACAAGTTTGAATATGCAATTATTGTATTGTTTTGACTATATGGTTATTTTGTTATTGTTGATTGTTATCAATTATATAATAAAGTTATTTTTAAACGGAGCATACTCATTATAAAATGATAATAAATATATGTGTATTTCTAATAATTTTTTAGAACTTATAGGTATAAATCATATTTTTGAAATAGTCAAATATTTTTGAAAAAAAATGGATCCAAACTAGAGTCATCAATAGGGACTAGGCCCATTGGGCCGGCCTGGCCTAACCAGGATTTAATAAGGTTGGACTATGATTTTTTTGAGTCCATTTAAGAAAAAGATTTTTTAGTCTAGCCTGAATAAGTCTGTTGATTGATAATAAATTTATGGATATTTTTTATAATTTTTAGAACTTATAGGTATAAATCATATATTTTAAAATAATCAAGTATTTTTGAAAAAAAAAAATTGGATCCAAACATATGGTTAAACTTCACGAAAAATTTCATACAAATATAATTCGCCAAAAATATTTTGAAAACTTAAGGCCAATCGTTTGCTAAATCATGGCTTGAATTTGACTTTTCGTTAACTTCGGGTTATAAACTCTCAAGACTCCGTATTTGTTTGTGTGTATACTTTCACGCTCCTAAAACAATTAGAAAATGTGTCAAAGTGACAACACATTTCATTTAAACTTAGAGTTAATGAGTAAAACTTAATTCATATATTATCATTATTTTATGAATTTTATATTTAATCAATACTTAATTCATAAATTATCATTACTTATGACTTCTATATTTAAATTTTCTTGATTTGTCTCTGTTTCTACTTAGACAGATTTTTTTTTCTTTTTTTGTTAAAAACTTTTGAAAATCACTATGAATCTCTGATCACACCTAGTATTCACTTGGGCCATATGTCAATCTAATTTTTTATATGTCTACACATCATTTATATTCTCACTTTCTACATCTTGTCTGCTATTGAGATCAATCACACTGACAATACTTTGTTTCTTTTAATTTATTTCTACCTAGTGTGCCTAAAAATTGCATCACGACCCACATACTTATTTTCATTACATTCATATTTTGAACTTGTGAATCTTATATGTGGTCAAGTACTAGTTACTACAAACATCTTATCCAAGTCCTAATGGCATGTTTCTATCCCATTAAACATTTTGTGCGAGCCTCTACTTCATTCATCTCATTCTAATACAATATCTGATATCATCGTCAATCTCTCTATTTTCTTGAATATTTAATGACCCAAGATACTTGAAGTTTTCTCTCTTTAGAATTACCTATGTACCAATCCTCATCCACATCTATATCATGCATGTAATGCGTCACTAAACTTGCACTTCACATGCTCTGTCTTGTCATTTTCAACCCAATTATCTTCAACCTCGATGATTCGTGTCTCCAAACTCCTGGTATATCACTGACTTCATCACATATCTCGTCAATTAATATTATGTCATTAGAGAATAACATACATCATGGTATCCCCCGTTGACTCTATATGTCGTGGCCAATTCATCCATCTAGCAATGTAAATAAAAGACGGAATTAATGTTGAACACTATAGTGCAACAACGAGACTGGAAAGAATACAAATTAAACTTGATCATAACATGTCCTAACTAATGGACATTTTAAGTTAAGACATCAACTAGATCAATAAAACTACCTAGAATAAAGTTTATTTAACCAAAAATGATTAATTGATTGAGTTGACAGAGGAATTTATGAAGTGGCCAATCACGGACCAATAAGTCCATAAATATGTGTAACAGACAAATAAGATGCGAAAACTAACATGACCAAGTTAAATTAGAACACTTTACCAGCCAAGTGTAGCTCTCACAACACCTTGAATGACCGGAATCCAATAGGTCCCATCATATGAGATATATCATTAAGACTTTGGAAAAAAAATCTTGATGTTATCCATTAATAATTTAAAATCAATTGACCTATAATAAATACATAAATGATTTTGGGGACAAGCTATTATATATAAAAATATATAATATACACCACTTTACTATAAACATCATAAGATTGCCGTGGTGATTTTGAATGTAATGCATAAATTAATTATCACTAAGCTATTCTTTAGGGACAAAAAGAACTGATCTGTCAACCTAATGTCCCGTGATCCCATATTATTATTGTTAGGTGGATTAGTCATCATTAATGTGCCAAAATTTAATCAAGACCTTATTTGTCCCTGACTTCTGGTAGAGCCTTCTAGAATTTATATCATGTTCCTCAAGACCTTGAAGTTATATACAATTAGTCAAATCACATGACAACATATACTAATAGCAATAGATTTTTTCTTTAATTAATGCAGGAACCAATATAATACGAAACTTAAAAGATGTTTTTTTGTAATTATATAATAAATGATTTCACAATCCCGTTCTAGATGAGTGAATGTGAAATTGTCGTTTTATGTACATGTATCATTTTTTTTCAAAATTGTAAAAACCGATATAAGATATGACCCCCCCGTACATATAAAACTAGATTCCAACCTTCCCCTTCTCTCGTCAATAGACAGTATTACATATAATATGAAACTTTACACCACACATGTTCCTGTTGCGCCTATGATTTATACATGAAAGATCTAATATCGTACTAGATTATTAAAACTTGATCGTTCTTTGTTCTATATGTATATACAACTTTCAAACAGATATAAGACTAAAAACAGACCACATAGAATTGATTCCCTCGAAATAACATAAAGTATGAAACTTAAAATAAATTGACTATAATTTTATAATAAAGATTCAAACTCGTACTAGATTATTCCCCCCCTTTCTTTTCTTTCCCTTTTGTTGAAACTCTTTATTATTTTTGTAATTTACATGTATATATATTCAAGTTTTAAACAGAGTTAAGATTAAGATTTACCCCAAACCATGTCCCTGGGCATAATTAGTTATTTTCCGACGTCGCACTCATTAATGGCCAGCTCTTGATCTATCGTTGCTCACAAGTTTATTTGATTATCAGAAGAAAAATGTTACTATGAATGGCTTTATAATATGCTGAATTAAATACGTGTTAGTTACTTATTTTTTGAAAAAACTATCTAATTATATTACAAAAATTTAATTTTTCTATACTTTAAAATAATTATCTACCCCGGCGCCCAGACCACACTTTCTGCTCCTGCCCAGGTTACGATGGCCTAGAACCCAGTTTGACTAAGCAGCCTCAAACATTGGATTATTAGTGATCATATCCGTGGATTATTCGAGCTAATAAATAGACATTTGAGAGCGAGGACGCAAAATACGTTTATGAAACATCCTTGTCGAGGAAAAGTCTATTCTGTCTTATTCCAGTTCTTCTAGTTGTCGTTTTCAAATATATTTAGTTTCTAAATTATTAATATCTTAAATTACGAGTTGCTGAAATAGACTGTAGGCTCTTGTTTTGAAGTTACATTGAGTTGATTTGTATTGGTTTTCTGTTACATGGTGCTTTCATTGCTCGTACTCCATAGCTCGAGGGCGACTACATTTTCTTGACAAAACCCCATCTGCAATGTTTTGTTGGCCTCCCTCCCGTACTAACACTTGTGATGCAATACGATATATATGAATATAGTTTTGATACTAGATACATGTACCCTAGGTGCCAGCACATACAAATCAATAATGTTTGATAATTAATCAATCCTGTATCAAATGGTTTATCAATCTAATTCCTATTTGTATAAAGAATTAGCTGCGTTATTGCCTTTTTAAGACATCACGTGTGACCCCCCTTACTTGACGCACCTCTAAAGGTTCTTTTTAATATTCACGAATCAAGATTTGTTCAAACAACTTTAACTTCCCCAATAAAATAAATGAACGGTCTATGAACAGGTCTAATTGTAAATCGATACCAATCATGTCTGATAAACTAATAATAGGATAAACTTATGAATAAACCCATTCTAAATTTACGCACCCAATCGTCTCACCTCCCCTCCTCCCAACCACACATTAACTAAAGTTAACGTAAACCCCTCAAAAGCTTTCCCCCTATTAACGATAACACAACCTCAATAAATGCCAATGAACATTAAACTAACATAAAAACACATTTATCACTCTTAATCTCAAACAATATATTCTCACTTAATTGCGTGTTCGCACAAATTCAAAAGGAAATGGGATCCAACCAAGGTTTATACGCTCCGTGTTTTTCATCGCATGGTGATAAATGTTTGGCATCTCAAAGTAAATGTATGTTGACGAACAACAAACTTCGCATATTAAAGCGTGCCTATGAAAATGGCATGAACCCCAACTTGGCTGCGATCTGAGAATTAGAGTGTCAAAAGAGAGAATGCAGAAATATCCGTCAAGCGACCCTAATAGAAGTCTAGAACCATTAAGGACAGAGTGTTATATTTTTTATTTTAATCTTTTTTGGCTATGTTTTGTCATTGCTTTTAATTTGATATATGTTGTTGACACAACAAATAAAGAATGTTAACATAAAGAACCGAAACCTGCATCTTATATTTTCGTCTCTTTTCAATTTATTAGTTTCATTTTATCAGAGCCAAACACTTTATATGCAAAGATGAATGATCATTACATACCACACAACAAAATCTAAAACATAGCCCTTCGCTAATTGCGGGGTCTCAATCCCTCGATAATAGGAGGACACGTTTGATAATTCCGTCCCTTGAAATTATAAAATTAATTCGATTTGGATTTCAATGTTTCGAATATAAGAAATTACAATAACAAAATTCATAATCATAAGCTCGATTAGATTCAATTTCTTGAGTTTGTTTAGCTTTGTATATTAATACACAGTTTTGTGAGATTTGCCCCCCTTTATTCCACCTCCCCCCCTAATTTGTTTTTATGATTTAGATTCAATTTGCCATACAAGTTCAAATGTATAAAGCTATACCCAAACACAATCATGGAATTACACTATAAAATTATCTACCATTGGCCTTTTATTATGAACGAAAACTGTCTGTCAGCGATTTTATACAATTTGATGTTGCTTTGCTATGGAGCGCAAATAGCAAAATTATCGCATAATGGGGTAAATATCCAATTTTTGTGTTTGTTAAACCTAAAATTTACTCATTACTTTTTTTTAAAGAGAGACGTATCTTAAATATTTATATTTAATTATACACAATTTACATTTTCAATCGATTTATAACCTTCGTTCTAAGAGGGTTGAAATTATTAATTGTTATTTTTTCATTAATTTTTAAACCTTACAAAAAATTTGTTTACTATTTTATTCTAACCCTATCTATTAAAGTTCATACGCAAAACAAGAATGTTAAATATATAAACAATAATAATATTTGACGCCCAAATAAAAATAAATATAAAATTTTTTACATGAATGTTAAGTATATTTATGAGATATGTTAATAAAGAGATATATTAGTAAATATGTATATATTAAAAAAAGGCCCTATATTAGTCTTGAGAAAATATAATCTTCTTGTATTGCTTCTTTTGTTGATTGATGTAAAACACCTATATTATTCAACTAGACAGTGATTTTTTTTTATCAAAATAAAATGTAATTTCTGAACCTACCACACAAGCAATGTCCAAACAGGCTCCTTCGAGTGATCACATTTTACTGAAAATACTGAAAGAATGATTTTATTTTTTGCAAAAGGCCGAAAAAAAAGAAGGTCTAGGCCGGTTGCAATATCACGAGCGAATCGATTTAAAATGTATTATACAAGATATCTATATTAGCCACCCCTATTTATATATATACGATACTATATATTATACTATATATATATCATACTCTATATATATATATATATATATGTGTATAGTATACATTTCGAGCTGGTCACATTAATTACAACAATTTACCTAAAGTCATTTTTTAAATAAAAAACACATTTTGCCTACTAAATGTCACAATTGGAAATATATGGCTGTATATTTAACTCCACCATAATAGTTTTTATCCTTGGGTATAGAGATATTATTTTATGTCTATAAATTCTCCCTCAGCCGCTAGTAGGCTTTTCTTCGCTTCGGATAGAAATACACCACTCTTATCAATTTCTTTGATCATTTATGACTCTTAAAATTGAGATCTCTAATTAAGTATGCATCGATTTATCCCCCACTATACTGTTACTACAAACACAAAAATGACCATTAGCAACATTTTAATTGTTAATTGCTTTCAGCGGCACATTGTCAATCTTGCTAAGGTTCCTAAGGCCCTGAGCGACATTGGTTATAATGACACTTAACTAAATGTCGGTTAATGACCTTAGTACTCTATTAGTGTCAATTATTTAATGCCCTGCTATAAAAATTGTTTTTGTTAGTGTCCTCTAATATCATTAGAGCACAGTTATGATAAGAAGAGTCCAATAAGAAGGTACGATACACCATTTGACATTTTTAGATAATTTTAACATCAGTTAAGGGTTCCTTTATGCCTTAAACATAATAATTGCTATAATGGAATGCCGTCAAAATAAAAATCTAGAAGATATTACATACATGCCTTTAATTTTGGTAGGGACGCCCCATAATGATATTATGTAATTGTTAAAATGAAGAGTTTCTATTAATTTACTTCAGCTATCAAACAATAATAAATGTTCAAGCCCTTTTTTTTGACACTTAGTTTTGCAAAGAAAACTTTGAACTAATAAATAAAAGTGTTGAATAGTTAACCATTGTTCTTAAATACTTTTCAAAGGATTATTGTGGTTGCCCAAACATATTTTTTTACATTTACGTAACATAATATGACCACTAAATTTGTAGCTTGTAGTATTTACAAACTAGTCTTTTAAAACCCACGATCAGTATCTTTAATTAATTGAAAAATACATCAAATTTCGTTGAACCAAAGAATGAACAATGTTGTGATATCAAGAAATCAATTATTTTTAATAATGGATTCATCGAAAGATTAAACAAATGTACAACCTTTTACACTTCTATATTTTCGTAGTTATCATATATGATAAACCATTTAACAAAGAATATTTGACACAGGAAAAGTTAAATTTCAAATCCGCTATTGAATATTCAAAATTCAACCTGAACAGAAAAATGCGTAGTTAAAAAATCAAAGAAGAACACACAAAAGAAAATGTTACTAGAAAAAAGACTTTGTTGAAAAATATAGATGAAGACTTCCTCCCCCCCCAAAACAATAATAAATAAATAAATTAGGAACAAAACAAACTGGATAAAAACGTATATTCGATTACCGATTCGGCTGGGTAAGTATTAGGCGTTTTTATCCTATAACATTGATATTAAGAGTGTAGTACCAAAAAAGAACTGATTCATTCTAACTTTAGAATAGAGCATTACGGTTAACTATTATTGTATATAGAGATTTAAAGTTTCTTTCTTGAGATTTTATTGTCTTGAGGGAGTAAAAATTATTTTTAATAACTTAATTTCCAATATTTAGAATATAACATTAGTATTGTTATCTGATTATAGAAATCAAACCGTTAGTTTCTTGATTGTTTTATTGTTGTGAAGTTAGAAAATAATTTTTTTACTATTTCTATTAATCGAAGACTTATAATAAAATATATCACACAAAATAATCGCACCAAACCCCGTTCAATTACACACAACATAACATTACTTAGTTGAGCAATAGAGATTTGAAAGACTTTAATCTCGGTCTTTTACGCAATAAGTTGATTGACAAATTATTAGTATTTTATCATATGTAACCACTTCATCGGCGCCACATATCTACAAACACAAAGATAATAACATGTGGAAAATTACAAACATTTGTGAGATATTGAGGGATAATGCCACACCTTACTCCTCAAAACTATGACCCGATAACTCTCAGAGACACACTCATACTCATACGAAGGTCCTACTACCCCTCTAAACTTATTTTATTAATAATTCTTTTACACACTTTTCGGACCCTATGTGGCCCCACTTATCTTTTGCGGTCAAACGTTGTTGACTTTTTTTTTCAATTTAGGTCGCGTCGTCCCCCCTTGGCCGAAAAGGGGTAGAATTCCAGATTCAGAAAATTACTATAAAACTATTCAGTGAGGGTAGGGGGGTAATAGGACCTTAAGATAGTATAGTGTGTAGAGGACGGACGGAATGCGGCATATTGAGCCAGTGCACCCGCCGGCGTCTTTTTCCCCCCGCCTTCTTCCCCCCCCCTGGAGTCGTTTCCTCCTCCCTTTTCCCCCCCTTTTCCCCCCCCCCTCCCCCTTCCCCCCCCCCCCTGTGTTTTTCCTTATTTCCCCCTCCCGGGTTCGCCCCTTCGGTAATTGTGCCAATTTTCCCCATCAAATATGAAGATGATGACACTTTTTCAAAAGACTATCACCACACACGAAATGTTTTAACTCATAATTTAAGCCAATTCTTCCATTTCCTTGTGGACCCTACGAACTTTTAGAACTTCACTTTTTCAATCTAAGTGTAAACGAACATATTTGTCGTATGATTATTTGAAATAGATTATCAAATTAATATATGCAAGTTAGTTGTTATAAGAAAAGAATAATAGTATAATAAAGTAAAAATCTAGTCTTTGGAGGCTGAATTATCATCACAATATGATGACGGTTTTCTTCACATTACAAACACATTCAAATTTTTCACTTAATCTCGAATTCGTTTCCTTGATTAGTATACCAATACATGCAAATGACATTGAGACTTTGGGGGATTTCGCCTGTGTACCTGCAGAGGGGAGTTGCATGTATCCGAGACGAAATAAATGGATTCAAAGGAAATAGGAATCCGTATATATTCCGCCGCTGATATGCGACCCGGTATCATGACAATAATTATCTAGTATATTATTGACAAGAACAAAAATTCTTGAAGAAGAGAAAATATAACCAAATTTTTTAATTTTCATTTATTCTTTATGTTACATATTTTTTTGTTGGTTGTCAAACAACATATATAAAAAGCCAATGACAAAATCATAGCCAAAAAAGATAAAGAAGTGAAAAATATCACTTCTTTAATGTGTTTTAGGTTTTAATATCATGGTCCCTAACGATATTTCTGCATTCTCTTTTGACACTTTCTTCGGTGGCACCAAGTCTCATCCCATTTTCATAGCACTCTTTATATGCAACTTCTTGTTGAGCCTCAACAACATTTACATTTGAAGAAGCAAACATTGTCACCATAACAATGAAAAACACAGCAATGACCTTGTTCGATCCCATTTTTCTTTTTGATATATATATATATTTTTTGTACGATACAATAAAGTGAGAATATTATGTTTGAATGACAAATAATCATGTGTTTGATGCTAGTCTGAATGGTCATGGGGAGTTATTGAGTTATGTTTATTGTCCCTATAGCTTTTTTAGGCCTCTTAAATCCAAATTTAGGTAATTTGAGGAGAGGAGACTATTGTGCTTTTGGAGAATGGGAGAATTCATAGGTGTTACCCTTGATTATTGATTAATTAAAGCCATTGGGAATTAACGTTGATGAGACTATTTAGGATCCGTTCATTTTTTTTATGCCCAAATAACTCATATGATTCGAAATTAATTTTTATATCATATTGTAGTGTAATTTGTAGTATGCTTTTTAACAAAATATATCTCGAATTATACTCCCCCCCCAAAATCGACTGTAGAGGCAAATTTTCTTATTTACAACTACGTTTAAAAAGCACAAAAATGGAGGAATTATTCTCATCCCCCAATACTAGTTTGCCCATCCCTTTTGTAACAACGATATTTTGAGGCCTACTTGTGATGCTCAGGCTCTGTATGGACCTACAAAACAATATTTTTAAGGCACTAAAAATAGAACGGTAGCGTAAAAAATAACTCATTTCTAATTGCTTGTTGAGCATACTCCACTTCTCGAAAATATGGGAAGCACATGGAATTCCTCATTAGTTAATCACTTCTCATTCTACACTTTAATCGAATACGGGTTCTAAGAACGAAATCACTAAAAAAATGTGATAGAAACAATAAAGTGATTCTCATTATTAAAAGATTTGTGTTTAAACCCAAAATATGTATAAAAAACCTAGTATTGATAGGGAAAACATTTTTACCTTCCTAAATCGGTATACACAATTTTGGAATTACAAATTAGCCAAGGCTCTTAGTATGTTGGATATTCACCTTTAATCTGAGTTTCTATCATAAATAAGTTTGCTGTTTAGCACAAAATATGTCTGTATTTGGAATATTATTTTATCGCTACCTAGCCCCACCAAAAAGATTTACAAACTCTATAAATATAGTTGTCCTCCCAGCCATTAACATATAGTCCTCGGTATTTCCAATTTAATTGTCTTTGGTTAGGTGAGACTTGCAATTTGAGGAACACAAATGACGGTGTTGTTTGTATTATCACTTCGCCGTGAACCTCTTGTATTCAGACGTGAATTGGTTGATGTTCTTATTTCTCTCAATATGACGTAATATCATATTTATAATGGACATCTGGTCCTATCTTCTTTGTCGAATGCCCCGTAAGTTCAATTCGATGAATCACGTTAATTTAAAGCTTTGTATATTTTAATGTGTTTCTCATTTATCTTCTTACTGCGTAACTCTTTCAAGATTTGTTTCTGCTTAATTTTTTACATTACAACTAATTATTTACTCCGGTCTTTAAAACAATATGAATATCAGACCAAATAAGTAGAATTTTACCATGCCAACAAAATATAAGCAGCAATATATAGTCTACTTTCTGGCTTCCCATTTGATATAAGTCCCCCAACGCTCATCATCACCACACTAAAACACCACACTAAGGTGGGCTTACCTGGGACCACAAAAACTGACACCTCTATCTTAAAGCAAAAGCAAAGTAGGAAAAATTCTCTCAATGCGAAAACAACACACGGTAGCCACGAGTAAACGAAGAACCATAAAACCATGTGACATGATAAATCAGTACTCTCCTCCTCTGTTACGTGATTATACTATTTTTGATTATTGGAAATTACAAGACTAAAGTTATGAAAATCGAGCCACAAACATGCTACCACCACACACACATTCTCCCCCAAAAGCTCTTGGTTAATTGGGGCACACCATCAGAGCAGGACAAGGAGAAACTTCCCCAGGAGTGATACCTTCTTCATCGGCACTAGCTTCTTTACAATTTTCTTCTCTCATTCACACCATACATCTCATTCAACCATTTCTCCACCTCTCCACCCCTGGCCACACTCATTGCTTGTTGCTCCTCAGGAGTTTCTTCCCTCTTCCCTTTTTTTCTCGCCCTGTTACCCCAGTTATTTGGCTCCAAGAAATTGATACATTTTGTGAAACATTTTAATTTACCCTGGCATCCCGATACATCTCACCGGAGGTGCCAGTAAAAAAAAATTTCTGCCCTACAAAATTTTAGTTTTATAAGTGTGTCTCATGAAATATTCGATAGCGGTACTTCGTGCCTTATTTCCGATGAACTGCTTCCGCTATCAAATGTCAGCGGTAATTGGCAAGGAGAGTCTAATTAGTACTTACAATGTTATTTATAACTATCATTCAACAGCCTTTTGGCACTTGTTGAAATTACGCTGAGTTTTCTAACAACTGCATGCTCTGTGTACTGGTTTGTTAATGAACAATTTTATTGGTTTGAATCCATTTTCATTTGGTTTGTACTAGTTATATTTAGTAGAAGGAGCTACGATGCACCCCATGAGGCATATTCAAATCGACAGCTGAAATCACCAATTGGTTATCTGCCATGGACTTGCAGCATCACCTTCCACCTGTGTGGCCAGCCAAACTTGAAAACCCAGATTAACTAGGACTCAGCAGGGCATCACAGCACCTCGTGGGGGACGCAAAAGTTTGTCATATTCCGCCTAGCCTCTTGGTAGACGCTAATATAATATTCTAGTGACATGCAAATTTTGGCAGCAGTGATCTGGTCCTGTTGATCCTGTGGGATGGACTTTGGACACAGGAAAGCCAAAACATCCCGCCATCAGTTCTCACCTACGTTCCGCGTCTCCCTCTCATCTAATCCATTATATGCCACTGGATTGGTAAATTGGCTCTGGGTTTGGGAGAATGTGAAAAAGAATGCACTCTGTTCCCTGCTTGTGCTCCTAAAGGGGTGCATCATCGCGAATTTCTTACCAAC
Organism: Solanum habrochaites; assembly: GCA_027704765.1. Classification (NCBI taxonomy): domain Eukaryota; kingdom Viridiplantae; phylum Streptophyta; class Magnoliopsida; order Solanales; family Solanaceae; genus Solanum; species Solanum habrochaites. The sequence goes on from JAKWJA010001284.1 coordinate 57,558, forward strand.
GAATGTTGCAAGCAGTTGTTCACTTTGTTGCAAGGACTATGCTGGCACACCAAGATATGTAATGATCCCCGCAGACCAAAGGGATTCGATAGTGCCATTAGGCTACTTATGTTTGGCAAGAAGGGAAATCTAGAGAGCCTACCACCCCATGAGGACGACTTTGCTTGGAGGGGTTCCTTGGTCATTTTTGGAAGCTTATTTGGAAACGGTAATTCGAGCCACATTGATACGCAATTAGAGATCGGCAAGTTACACCATGCATGTAGAGCTACCAGATATTGATTTTCTGGTTTCCTAAGCTTTGCGGATAGGATTTTCACAACTTTGTGTTGTGGTTCGCTACCCCTTAGCTAAAAGTCTCCCTCAGGGCATTGTATCCAAACCCATAGCCGTCTACTTCTGTACCAAATTTTCACACAGTTTAAGTATACTTGGGATATAACCAAATTAACAGACATGAAGAAAGAAATTACTAGAATGGCTACTATTGAAAACAGGTTACAGCTCATGTGAAAATGAACAAACCAACTCCAAGAGGCAGTTTTGCAATGCAAAGAGACCCAATGACTTCACCACGTTATTAACCAAAACATCTCCACCACCCATAAGTAAGACATCCCGTTATATTGGTTCAGATACATACAGGGATGTTACCCACTTCGACTATTAAGCTATTTTTTTTTTTATCCAATTCAGGATTTCAGAGTACCTATTTTTGCGATTCCTAGAACATCTTTGACAGGACATTTTGTCACGATCTTTGTATTTTTATAATTCTGTAGCAATATAAAACTTTTATTTCTAGAATTGTCTTCTCATGCCTGTTGAACAAAAACCGAGGATGAGCTATGGCTAAAATGATCCACACAGCGAATCAATAAAAATCTCATTATATGGGAGACCCAGCGGTGTGTTCATCTTCATATCCCCGGGAACGTAAGACATCGTGTTGTGTCCAACCCCTATCACCGCCGTAGCCCCCGAGTCCAGCCTGTGTAAAGTGCGTGAAAGAACTTAAGTAGGCTTGATTTTTAACAACTGTACTTCTATTTATAAAAATCCTTCGATTTACATATACAGTATATTCCAAAAACATCCAACATCACCCATATCTACACTCCTAAACCACAATAATTTCATCAACATTTACGACTACTACCCTTATGTTTTTACCCTCTGAATTGAGAGGTCGAAGTCAAAATACACTCGTCAAAACTTTAAGAAAAAAATATGCCCTCTAAAGTAACCTGCCGTAACTTACATAACGATATAACCAACGCAACGAAAATTAATTCAAAGCATTTCCTTTACCTTTTACATTTTTTACTTTTTCTAAAAGCTTATCTAATGCTCCTATATTAACATAATTCGACACCCATTAGAAATGATTAGGACTATAGACTACACATTATTGTGTGTGAAATCTGGGAATACGCCAGGACTGAGTGACCCTGCACCTTGTATAATTTGGGTTTTAACTCCAACATACAACTGGATTGTCATGTGGTCTGCCCTGATCAGAATGAAAAAATAGAAATATCGTCAATGATCTTTCACAGGGTTGCATCACCGTAAGATATAAACATTACAAGTTTCGATACCTGATTAATATTTTATTTGACATAACTTTCCAACCTATGTAGAACATGATATTAGTATATAATCTATTTTTAGCCATTAAGGTAGTTTCTTTTCATTCAATCACATAAACCAATTTATTGATATTAATAATGTCAACGAGTTTATAATAATGAAGTTTAGTATTACGATTAAAGATATATACTCATCTTTAAAAGAGTGTTTGCATTAAAATTGATGATATTTTGTAGAAGAGTATGTTATAAACAATATTTCTCTACATGCACCTATGAAATCGAAATATGACTAAGAAATAATTTCATAATATTATAAGGAATGACTAGCCCCTCCAGGAGTGTAGCATGGACCGTAGAAACCTAACAAAAACAATAATTTGTAATAGTACTTTAATTTTTTTAATAAAAATTAAATCCCTAAACTGGTTTGCAACCGAATGCTGACCGATGGTTGTAATTTAATATAATAATTAAATAGCATACTAATAATTCATATATATAAAGGGGAAAATTGTATATAATAACAACACTATAACCTAAAATAATTGATAGACCAGGAGTTTGTTTAATTTAATTGTTGCTCCATAGCAAACGTTAGCTAAAACCATTTGCCAGCGTCTCCCACCTACCAGAAATCTCGCTCGCCCCCCATCTCTATTCGTCGCTCGATTCTCTCGAATTTATATACAGAAGTGTCTAATTCTGTTTCTCGTTTTGTATATAAAGACGACGAGAAGAAACTCGCTATATACGCATGCAAAAATTAATATCTTCGTGTTATACACTGAATTATACAATTTACAAACATTTACTTAAAATATCGCCAGAGACAAAATGGTCATACCACAATTATCCCACCAAATTGCAGTGACAAAAATTTTCTTAGATGATACAACAGCAAGTGTAGTATTGTGTTTACTGCCTTTTGGATAAAGCGAGACGGGAAAACATATATTTTCGTGCTATACACCTAATATCGCCCAGCGGAAATAGGCATCACGGAACCGATACAATGCCGCTTTAACAATGTAGCGCAAATAGGAGTAGCGAATTATACAATTGCAGCGAAATACGGCCCACTCATGCTCGCGAATTATACCTACCTTGTATATCTGATAGCGAATTCATTATACCCCACGTTTTATGTTTGACTTATGGAAAACAATTATGCAAAACGTTTGTTCCTCAGCTACAAATATTGAATTTTTGTTGGTTATATGTGGAAAGTGTCCTACAATTAATGCGTTCCTTGGACCATGACCCACAATACGAAGCAAAACACTTTAAATAATAGAGCTTACAAAACTGCGCAAACCTCTGGCCCTCTATTTCCATACTTGTTCTCCATTGTTTTAC
>JAKWJA010001285.1:0-46901 GCA_027704765.1 Solanum habrochaites
TTTATTTTTTTTTTACTTTATTTAGACTAATTTTATAATTACATTATTTTGGTAATCAAATTTCTTTATTTTGCACTAATTAATTCTTGCTAAGAACTTATTGTAATACACCCCTAAAATTTTTTCCTTCGAATTCACGAAAAATTGAGTTACAACAACACCACAAAAAAATATTATAAATTTTATTCTTTACACTACGGAGGAAAGAAAAAATAAATAAAAAACAAGAAATTGTCAAACTCAATTATAATAAAAGAAGTCAAAAAACAATTTATGTAAGCAAAAATTAAAATAACCTGAACTTTGATAAAAATCATAATATACCCCTAAATAATTTCTTTAACAACAAAATTAGAAGTAATTATATAAATTTTAAAACTAAATTCATATTTAACGTTTGTGTTAAGATGCAAGGTTATATGTGACGCCCTTTTGGGTAACGCAGAGGTATAAAAAAAAAAAAAATGTGACCGTGTTGGTATGCGACGGTAAAGGCATATAGGACCCACTTGTATAACGAGGTATATCAGCTCATAATGGAAACACAGTGAGGCGGTCATATCAGAGCCCTTTTCCCAAAAATAATAAAAAAATATTTGACAAAACAAAACGTCTAGGGATTATAGGGAATCAAAGATGCAATCGAAAAAAATAGAAAAATGAGAGTGGAACATTTTTACCTAAGCGAGGAGTTATCTTCGTCAATGGTAGATCTACATAAAACAAAAACCAACATATTGAAATAATATGAAAATGAACAAAATATTATACAAATTAAATTTTGATAGGAAAAGGAAACAAAAGGAAAATGTTATACAAACCTGACGTTTGGCGAAGATACATCATTAGTTATTGACATTTTGGCAAACTTTAGAATTTTATTTGCCTACATTCTCAATAAATTCAAAAATTACACGAACAAGAAGCCGTAAAATATTCATAGAAAAGAGTCAATACGTTTGAGATTAATAAAACCGTTATCATTGAGACCTGAATTTTGGCAATCGATCCATTGTACCATAGTTTAAAGGTGGCATATTCTCAAGCCATTTTCCGAGCCACCAGAAAGACTAATGAATAAATCAACAACAAAAAAAATCAATGATAGATTTGCAATTATCTAAAATATTAATCGAACATTAATCATAGACGTTATCTATGTCTTTGTCAAGCTTTTATCTACATTTTTAAATGTGTTGATGTTCGTTATTATATTAAACCCTTAAATTTTAACATCGAGGTATTTTGCATATTTTTCATTCACATAAGAATGCTAAAAAAAAATATTTTACTTACTTAAAATAATAAGAGAGCGATGGTGTCAATTGTTTTTATATATACAATGAGCAAAAAGATTACATATTTTCAAAGTTTTCTATAGGAAATGGGGTCGAAATAGACGTCGCTCACACTAAAAAGCAAGAGGGAAAACCAAACCAGAAGTTTTAGACCACTATCACACTATAAATACACTATCATATTAAAAATTTCATTTTTACTAGTTACTATTTCGTGGGCGTTGCAGACATATAATTTAATTACATACTCTCTTATGGAACAGTCCAACTACTTCTCTTATTTTTTCTTTTGGTAAAGATTGCCTGTTATATTTTCCATAAACAAAAATACTCTTTCATAGTTCAAAACTATATTTATTGAAACTTAGATTAAATTCTTGGTATATTTCTTGTTTTTTAAATTTATGATAAACATAGGTTTGAGAAGTCTAAGTAGGCGTTTTTAAACATACAAAAAAAAAAGGTAACTATTGTGGACAAAATGTTTAGAATAACGGGTATTTGCGATATGTACTTATAATACTTGAAAACATCAAATTTTGACAGTGCAGCTACTGTTCGCCTTCTTTTTGCTTCTCTGAGACTTCCAACATAGAGTTCTCCTAGCCAATGTTGATCAGCCTATGCTGTAACAAAAACCCAACACACTTAGAAAAAAATTATTTCAAGAATGAGCAAAATCTTAATCAAAATTGAATTTTTCAAATTAAGAAGGAAAAGAACAAATTGGTTTGACCTCCCCGTTATGTTTCCACGCCCAGATTCTTTTCCGCCCGGATGGAATATGCATCACTAATTTTTGACCTTGCTACAATGGCTAGAATATTTGCTCCTACATATATGATAAAATATTTAAATTCAAAATAGGTTTAATTAATTTAATTAGGAATAACTAACATTTGATTAGTACCAACCTTATCCATTGAGACATTGAACGTAGTCTTTTCGTCATAGGAAAAATCATGGGAATTGTTTTATGTCATTTGTTCAAGCCAACAGTCACGCTGATTATTACAATCAACAAAAAGATTATATAATCGATGAAATGAATCTCTAGAAGAATTAACCAAGTCCATATAGGTGTTGATTGCTTAATTTTATTTTTTAAAAAATACATATTTTTTTTTTACGGAGATCTTCATAATAGCTTTGAGAAAAGAATAAATTTTCTATTTAAATGCTAGAGAGCTATATTGGAAAAAACTATAAAGAAAATGTATACTATAATATCATAGAACTAACAAAAGCATGGTGAGCATATTGAGAATAGTTGCCATGTTGAAAATTAAAACAAAATTCATTAAGGTATTATAATAGTTATGCTATTTATCATGTTATAATTGAATATTTGTATATTCGTGTTTGAAGAAGTTCATACATTAAAAAAAGTGATATTTGACAAAATAAAAGTTAGAAGAGAATTAGAGAGTATAAAATTGTGCTTGGATATGCATTTAATTAATTTGAAAAAAAATGTGAGTGAGGAAAGAATCACCTAGTTTTTGTTTCTCCAAGAATCTAAGCAACGAGTTACTCCTCGCCACAATGGTATATCTTACATGGCAACAAAAAATCACCACCATTACTGAAATAATTTGAAACGAAACAAAAAATTATATAACTGAATCAATTTGTGTAGGCAAGAAAAAGAAAAATCGTTTAACCACCTCAACTTGAGTTTCCATGAAAACATATATTCTTTTTTTCTGACGGCAGAAACATTCTTAATTTTTCAAATTTTCTTTTCCTTATCTGGCAACTTTATACTATCTTTTCGCCCTACATAACATAATGATAATTTAAAAAGACAATTATATTAAACCAATTAAAAAGTGAAAGAAAATGACATTTGATTAATAAAAACCTTGCCGCTGGACACATTAAAATTTATAGCCCTTCCATTGCACCCAATAGTCAAAAGCACAATTTTCATGTCGATTTCCAATCCTCCACAAAGCCTAATTAAGAAATCAACACAAGAAATCCAAAATTCATATATTTTGTCCATTGTTTAAATAACTAATCGAGTCACTACAGATAATAAATTTGTTCAAAAAAATCGCAATCTCTATATAATTTTTATTTATATATATTGTTAGTGATATTATCTTTATTTTACACATAATATATTTTTTTTCGGGAGGGAATTTTTTTTGGCACAAAGCATGGCTGTGCAAAAATTTTTTATTCTATGTTTTAATATGAACAATTATTCGCTAAGATTAATTCCTAATCATAAATTGATTTCATTTAATTAATAAGTGCTCTCCATTAAAGACCAATTCAACTCTTTTATTTCTATTGATAAAGAGCACATTTATATTGAAAAATTTCAAATATTTTCATTATTCAAAATATTTATCTTTAATTTAGAAGCAACCCTTTACTATTCATTGCTTTACTTTGAACACAAAATGATACAACCTCTCTTTTCGCTTCTCCAGAAGCTAAGTAAAGAGTTTCTTCTCGCCATGAGATATATAAAATTGGCAAACAAATCAACATATATTTCCACTTTTAATAAATAGTTTTGAAGATGAAAATGAGATAATTGATACACCACCGCAAACCTGATTCCTATTATTTAGAGCTAGAACCGCTTCGCCAGAAAGCAACGTCAAATTCTCAAAAGAGCAACGTAAAGAAAAATTTTTAATTACCCTTGACATTGTGTTTCCCCAAGCAACGGTTTTTTTTTGATGAACATACATATTCACAATTTTTGATTTATATGCAAACTCAATACTTGCCCTTGCCCTAAGATACCACACAACATATTCTAAAATCACAATTACATGTACCAAATATCATAGTGAAAGGAAAGCGGTTAATGATTAATGTCATTTAATGAATAAAAATTAACCTTATCACGTGAGACACAAAAGCTCAACTTTCTCATCATCGAAGATATACTCAATGGTCAAATTTTTATTAGTTCCCTTTGCTCCTAATATTGCACCTTTTCAGAAACTCATTGGGATGGTTCACATCCTGATCACATTATCAGGATCTACAAGAAAGTAATTACAAGGAAAAGAAATTTTAAATTTAATGTTAATTGATTGGCTATCAAACTATTGTATACTTACACACATCAAACTATACCGTGATGAATTTTGGATATACCTAATGCATTTCATTTTAATATACGTTTAATGTTTGTAAAGTTATTTTTTTTTAACATACTTTATAGTCTCACACCTTTATGACATTGTCATATTAATATGTCCTAACGGTTCACTAGATATCTACTGTATTTAAGACTAAATCTAACTTAATATAACACAAAAATCAAACGAAATTCTAAATTATTATTAATTAAGCTAGCGTTTAGTCAAAAGTTCTGAAAGTATATTTTGACAATTTATCTTTAAATATTTATTTGATCATGAAATTTGTCTAAACTCCTAATTTTAAATAGTATTTGGAACTTCTGGTCATAACTTTAATTTTCTTTTCCAACTAAATTACATGTTTTACTTTTTTCACATCTCAGCTTAGAAAATATAGAAAGCAAAATGGGGCTAGATTAAATTGACTACCAAGATGTTAAGTTTTAAGTGGAAAGGAACCTCCATACGGGGTTACATAAACAAGGAATTTTGGAGTTGTATTCTAATGGGGACATCAACTAATAAAGTGCCGATTACCCTTAAGGGATAACTATTATAGTTTTTTGTCAAGTTTTTGGTTGTAAAACTTCAAAATTCAATTTGAAATTGAATCTGAAAATTGGAAAAAGAAGTGTTCTTAATGTTTTTGTAAACTACATTTTCATTAATGAAATGTGTCATCTTCTATCCTTTGCTAAAAAATATAATCGAGGAGAGTTCATCTTCAAATTCAACTTTATAAATATAAATAAATCTAACAAATATTTGAAATCTATTGTAAACTTGAGTTTTTACATTCCAAGATCTTAAAGAAAGATAGTAATTAAGGAAATATACTGAAGACATTATCACAAAGTAAAAGCGTTGATCCAAAAAATGTTTCTGCCTCCTCTCTCTAGCCTAATATTTCCACTAACGGTAGTAATGGAAATCTGCAAACCCTTATTGGTGAAAAAGATAAATTTATAGAGGTTTAAACTTAATCTGGTATGTAAACAAGTAAGTCTTCAAATTTTAATGATGTACTTTACATTAATTGGGCCACACATAAAATAATGGACACGTTCTCCCACTTGACCCAATAACCATATAATGTTAATATTTTAAGAGGAAATTTCATAAATAACAAAGAGATTAAAATTAATAAGCCCCATTAGCTATAATTTACCTGATTTCGCTCCATAGCTATAGTTTCATTTTCTATGGGCAGTTGTGTTTGTATAATTTGTTTGTTAATATACAAATAAGTAAGCTCGGCTTATTAATAATTCCCTTGTCATTAAGTATAACAAATTGTGTATTTACATAACCACATTCAGGAAATTCTTTCATAACTATACAAATCAATTATATCAATCAATGAATAATTATAACAAGCTAAGTTAGCGTATCAGAAATTTTGGATTTGGTGCATTTATGAACCAAATTATACAAATTCTGAATTTAATACAATTAGGAGTCGAATTGTAACAAAAATTTTTAGAACAGGCCCCTGCGTGAATATGGTTATCACATAGTGGCAAAAGTAATTTTTCTTCAACCTATAGATATGTAAGATTAGTCAACTTATTCTTATGCTTAATTTGCATCATTTTCCCCCCAATACTTTATGATCCATTCTTATTACGCATAAACACAAATTTGTTCTACATTAATATTCATCATACATATCATAAGATGACAAGCCGCTAATGGGAATTATGCCGGTTTACATAATAATATTATGCTACACACTACTAAAATAACTGCTTTAGCGACGACAATCATCGGCTAGTCTTTTCTATTTTGGCTCGTTTCTAACAAAATACTCAAGTCGCTAAGGTCGTTTAGCACGAATTGTTGTTTAGCAATAAAAAATTCTTTCGCTAAATCCAAATTTTAGTCAGTGACTACCCCTTCCCTTGTACTCAAACAGTAATTATCACATCCAATACTCTCATAAAATAAAATTTACAACATAATATTTTCATTGAGACTTTTAGTAGAAATATCATATAAACAATGGCTACACATCTCGCACTATCTGATCGACAACTCGATCTGAACATATAACACCCTACAAACCCATCAGGGGTTCCTAACTAATTCTTGATTTTACAATCAGAATATAACTATAAAACTAAGGCGAGCGTTAAATCTATTCTTGATATAAAATTGAATAGTGCAAAAGTCAATAGATCAGAGACTATATTTACTATGTTTGATAAAGTCTCTAACCACTTAGAAGAACAATATAAGTTGTCGGGAACAAGACCACAACCTATCCTCAAAATCAAAGATAACAATAACCGAAGTTTAGAATTCTAAATTTCTGGAGTCCCCCAAGTGACGAGGATGTCTTACCAAATGTTCTTAACGAAAGTCTGTGTAAATTTTTCCGCAAAAATGATCTCGGATTTCTGAGCACATCCAAAAAGATGGTTGATTAATTGCACATGTGAAAAATCGTAAAATCTATGGATTTACCTTACTCTGGGAACTTTGACCTTGAAACTGGTTCTTTTTGATTGTGGGTGACCAACCGACTCCTAGATAATATCGTAACGACGTCCATATAATTATTGAAACAATAACCTCGAAATTCGGATCAACCAAAAAGATGGTGGACTGAAAATTGACAAAATAGGGGGTTTACTTGCTCTAGGGCTCTTTGTAAGTTTTTGGCAAAAACGATCTTGGAATTCTTGATCATTAAAAAAGATGATGGACTATCACACTAAAATTGACAAAACGGGGGTTTACCTGTTCTGCGCTCGTTTGACCTTGAAAATGGACCATTTTGACCGTGGTGATCAACCAGATCCATACAGAATGTCTTAACGGACATACTTGTATTTTTTTTTGCAAAAAGGATCTCTGAATTCGATCACACCAAAAAGTAGTGACTAAAGCACAAGAAAATTAGCAAAATGAAGGTTTAACCTTCAATGGTTATCGTTTGGACCTATAAATAAGTTGTTTTGGTCGTGGTGACCAACCTTCTCCATAGATAAGCGTATTAACGCACTTTCGTGGAAATTTTTGGCAAAAATGATCTTGGAATTCCAGATCACCCAAAAATGGGGACTATAACCACTAAAATTGACAAATGGGGAGTTTACCAGCTTTGAGGAGTTGTTTTTACCGTGGAACTCAGCCGTTTTGAACGTAGTGACTCAACCGAGACCATAGATAAGGTCTTAAAATACATTTTATGTAAAATTTTTGGATAAAATGATCTCAAAATTATGGATCACCAAAAAAATGGTGGACTATAGCACAAGAAAATCGCAAAATTGGGGGTTTACCTGCTCTATGACTCCTTTGACCTTGAAAATGCGCCGTTTTGGTCGTGATGACCAAGAAAATCTAAAGATAAGGTATTAATGGACATCCGCGTATATTTTTTGGAAAAATTGATCTCAAAATTCTGGATCACCTTAAAAGATGGTGGACTATAGCACATGAAACTTGACAAAATAGGGGCTTTACCTACTCTATGGCTTGTTTGACGTTGAAAATGTGCTTTTTTTTTACCACAGTGATCAATTGTCTCCATAGATAAGGTCTTAACGAACGAACGTGTAAATTTTTGGCAAAATTGATGTCGAAATTTGGATCACCAAAATAGATGGTGGACTATAGCAACACGAAAATTGGGCAAATGGGGGGGGGGGCTTGAATGACCACCAAGTACCACCCTAGAAGTAGGGAGAACTCTTGGCATCGTCACACAGGCGTTTGACCTTTGGGGATCGTGTACAGCCCCTTTTAAAATCTCATTCATTACATATAAGCAACTAAAAAAGTAGTGCGGAATTTAAACACTTTTTACAATACATGCAATAAAAAGGAAATGACTTTTCATGCACACATTACGAAAATAATCACATCGTCATAACCAAACTTAAAGTACACGACATAATACATTACGGGAAAACACAACACGCCCTTTACATTGAATAAACTACATATAAGTTTTTATATAAGAAACTAAGAATATGACTAATGCCGTACTCTAATATATGAGGTCGCAAGATTACTCTAAAAGAGAGTCTAATTACAAAGCTCCCCTTCTAGGCTTCAAAAGCACGCAATCTATACTTATAATAGTCAATAGATCGTATAGGGTTAGACAAATGTGTAACTAAGTATGACATATGCAAAAACATGAAAACAAGGACATTTTAGTATAACACATAACAATTTTCATGCCAATGTCGTAATCTTATACTTCCATGAATAAGAATTAACTCGACGCTGTGCGCGGAAGTCATCAAGTTAACACTAACACAAAGAACCCTTCTACAGTGAAATGCCTAAAAGTTACAGTAAAACCCTTTCAACATTACAGTGGATCCCCTGTTCCCCCAAAACAGTGAACTCCAAAGGTCAATGCCAATATGAATTGTACTCATTCCGTAGGCGTTTCCTTCCCTGAGTGCTAAGGTTATCCTAAGACTCACCAAGGCTGTAACAGACGTGAAGCGGAAACACCCTACACCCATCCTCAATAGACACCTAGGGTGATCCCCAAGACTACACCCTCTAGGCCTTACCGCTCGGCGAACAGTCCCCACTCAATGACAAACATTAAAGAACACTCACCCATTTCCCATAAGACCACTACTTCTCTTTCTCGGAATTCCTACTTAGTGCAATTAGTAGATGACGTCCCATTACACCACCTACCCTAGGTAGTACACTATTTTAGAAGACTTAGGTCATTCAATCCATATAAAGACTCACCAATACTCCCCTTTCGTAATGCCTACCTAGTGCCTTGAATAGATGGCGTCCCATTCCACAACCTACCCTAAGTAGTACACTCTTTTAGAAGACTTAGTACATTCATTACCTTTGTGGGGATTAGCTTAACCGACATAGACCATGAGGGGTTTACCTTCTCTTAGGTTCATTTGACCTTAAAAATGAGCCATTTTGGCAGTGGTGACCAACCGGCTCCATAGATAAGGTATTCATGAACATACATGTAAATTCTTAGCAAAAATTATCTCGGAATTCGGAACACCAAAAAAGATAATGGTCTATAGCAAACAAAATTTGGCAAAATAAGAGATTTACTTGTTTAGGGCTCTTTTTACCTTTAAAATGGGTCGTTTTGGCCGTGGTGAACAGCCAGCTAACATAATAATGGCTTATAACAATAGAGTCAGTGTAAAAATTTTTGGCCAAAATCGATCTCAAATTCCTGCATCACAAACAAAGAATGGTGGATTAAATAGCACAACGAACTAATCGGCAAAAATATGGGGTCTTACCTGCTCTGCACGTTTCCCATCACACCTTTTACAAATAAGGCGTTTGGTCGTCGGGGGACCAACTTGGTCCATTGATAGGTTTTTAAAACGATATCCGTATAAATGTACTTGCTATTACAAAAATGTATCGGCAATTTTTGGATCACAAATAACTGGGTGGACCTAGTCAACGAAATCTGGCAAATTGGGGTTTATTAGACCTTGCTTTGGCTCGTTTGACCTAGAAAATGTGGGTCGTTTTGGCCTCTTGATTAAACCGCAACTATACACAAAGGGGTCTGACAAAGTCCGTGTCAAATTTTTTTCAATAATGATCCCAACATTTTTTGTCACCAAAATTAGTGGACTATAGACACAAAAATTGGACTAAGGGGGTTATTACCTACTCCTGAGCATCGTTTGACTCGAAAAATCGGTTGTTTTGGTTGTAGTAACCAACCAACTTAAGATAAAGTCTTAATGGATGATTGGGTAAATTTTTGGGAAAATTTTTCACGGAATTCTAGATCATTTAAAAAGATTTTTGACTATCTAACACACGAAAATAAGAAAAATGGGGATCGTTTGACCTTGAAAATGGATCGTTATAGTCGTGGTGACCAACCAACTTCATAGATAAGTTCTTAAAGTAACATCATCCGTAAATTCTTAGAAAAGAATTCTCTTGAATACAGATTATCAAAAAGATTGTGGTAATATAGAACCTAAATCTGGAGAACTGGGGTTTTTTTTTATCTTCTGTGTCTATTTGACCTTGAAAAAGGTGCTTTTTGGTTGTGCGGTGATCATCAGATCCATAGATCAGGTTTTTAGTGGACGTAAACGAATTAATATTCTGAAATAAATAACTTGAAAATTCCTGGATCCCAAAACAGATGGATGAACTATATTGCACCACAAAAATCGCAAAATGGGGGCTTGAACTACTATGTGCACGTTGCCCTTGAAAATGGAAGTTTGGCCTGGTGACTAGATCAATCAATAGATAATGTTTAACTAATGTCCATGTAAACTTGTGACAAATGATATTGGAATTTTGGATCCCAAAAAAGATATGCACATACACACGAAAAATTCGATAAAATAGGGAAAAATTTTCTACTCTGGGCTTTTTTTGACCATTGAAACTGGGCGTTTGTCATTATTGACCACCAGATCCATTGATCCGAGTGTTAAAGACGTCCGTGGTCGTAAATTTTTTGGCAAAAATATTTGTGAAATTCTGAATCACCAAAAATGGTGGTATATCAGACAATATTGCAAATTGGGGTTGCCATGCGTATGCGCTCATTTGGACCTTAAAATGGGTCGTTTGTCGGTCTTGTTGACCACCGCATCTATCATAATTCGACGGTCCTTAACTGATCCTCTGTGTAAACTTTGAAAAAATGATCTTATTCCGGATCACCAAAAACGAATGGTGCAGCGGTATAGCGACATGAAAATCGGACCAAATTGGGGTTTACCATCTTTGTGGCCGTGTTCACAGTTCATCACCTTAAAATGAGTCATTTTCGATCCACGTGAACAATCTACAATTGTGTATTTTTTGAAAAAAGGATCTCGTAATTGCAGATCACCATAAAGCAGATAGGGCACTATATGCACAGCCACAGAACGACAAAATTGGGGGTTTACCTTCTCTTGGGCTCTTTTAACCTTGAAAATGGGTCGTTTTGACCATGATAACTAACCAGCTCCCTAGATAATGTTTTAACAGACGCCCGTCTAAATTTTTTGCAAAAACTTATCTCAGAATTTTGGATTACCAAAAAAGATGGTGGACTATATTACATGAAAATCAGCAAAATGAGGGGGGGGGGGGGTTACCTGCTCTAGGGTTTGTTTGAACTTTAAAATGGTTTGTTTTTGATGTGGTGACCAAACCAACTAGCTCAATAGATAATGTCTTAATAGACTTCCATATTAATTTTTGGCAAAAATAATATCAGAATTCTTGATAACCAAAAAGATAGTGGACTATATAGCACACGAAAATCGGCAAAATGGGGGGTTTACTTGCTATGGGGCTTGTTTGACCTAGAAAATGGATCGTTTTAGCCTTAGTGACCAACCAACTCTATATATAAGATCTTAGCGGACCTCTGTGTAAATTTTTTGCAAAAATAATCTTGAATTACGGATCACCAAAAAAGATAGTGGACTATAGATTAAAATAAATTAACAAAATGGGAGGTTTACCTGCTCTGCGGATTGTTTGACCTTGTAAATGGGTTGATTAGCTGTGGTTACCAACGATATTTAACACTAAAAATAGGCAAAATGGTGAATTTACCTGTTATGGGGCTTGTTTGACTTTGAAAATGAGTCGTTTTGGCTTTGGTGATCAACCAGATTCATAGACAAGGTCTTAACGGATGTCTGTGTGAATTTTTGGCAAAAATGATCACAGAATTACGGATCACCAAAAAAGATGGTGGACTATATAGCTCATGAAAATCGGCAAAATAGGGATTTACCTTCTCTGGGCATGTTTGACCTTAAAAATGAACCGTTTTAGCCGTGTTGATCACCAGATCCATAGATGAAGTCTTATGGACGTTCGTGTAAATTTAATGATCTCAATATTTTGGATCTTTAAAAAATATGGTGGACTATAGCACAACAAAATTGGAAAAATGAGGGGTTTAACCTATTTTTGGCTTGTTTGGTCTTGTAATTGGGCTGTTTTAGCCGTGGTGACCCACCGACTCCAAAGAGAAGGTCATAAAGAATGTTTGTGTAACTAATTGCCAATTTTTTTTTTGGAATTCCGGATCTCCAAATGCGATAGTGGACTATAGCACAAGAAAATCGACAAATTAGGGGGTTTACCTTCTTAAGGGTTCATTTGACCTTGAAAATGGGTTGTTTTGGATGTGGTGACAAAGTGGCTCTATGGATAAGGTCTTTACGAACGTCCGTGTAAATATTTTGCAAACATGATCTCGGAATTCTAGATCAACCCAAATACAAGAATGGTGCCACTAATTAAGCATACGAAATCAGTCAAAGAATTGCGGGTTTACCATTTTCTCAATCCGACTTCCTCGATTCGTACCTATGTTTCTAGTTGTTTTTTTACACTCTATGGTACGTTTAAACATCAAGAGATAATCCAAAACATGAGATCATAACCCTTTAATTCATAATTTAAATTCAAGGTAGAGCTACGAAGTCAAGTCCTCAAATGTTCTTTACGAATCTTCTTCAAAGTCTTTTAATTGATCTCGATTTCTGGATCCCAAAAAGATGGACTAGTACGCACACGACAATTAGTAATTAGGGGTTTACCTGCTCCTCCAGCTCGGTTGACCTTGGAAATCGTGTCGTTTTAAAAGGCCTGGTGACCAACAGGCTCCATAAATATGGTCTTAACGTGCGTCTTTGTAAAAAATTTTTCAAAAAAATATCGGATCCTCCAGAATTTGCACTAAAAGATGGTTGACTATAGCACACGAAAATCGGAAGAATAGGGGTTTTACCTTCTCTGCGGTTCGTTTAACCTTGAAAATGGGTCGTTTTGGCTGTGGTGACTTACTGGCTCCATAGATAAGGGCTTAACGGACATCCTTGTATATTTTTGGCAAATATAATCTCAGAATTTTGGATTACCGAAAAAGATGGTTAGCACATGAAAATCGGCAAAATAGGGGTTTTACCTAATCTAGGGCTCATTTAACCTTGAAATGGCTGTTCTGGCCGTGGTGACCAACTGAATCCATAGATAAGGTCTGGGGTCATTTGACGTTGAAATGGTTCTTTGTGGCCATGGTGAAAAACCGGCTCGATAAATAAGCTCTAAACGGACGACCTTTTAATTTTTTGGCAAAAATAATATCGGAATTGTAGATCAACAAAAAAGATAGTGGACTATACCACATGAAAATCCGCAAAATAGGGGGTTTACGTGCTTTGGGGCTCATTTGACCTTGAAGATCGGTCGTTTTAGTCGTGGTGACCAACCGACTCCATAGATAAGGACTTAACATACGTTTGTGAAAGTTTTTGAGAAAACTGATCTCGAAATTCCAGATCACCAAAAAAGATGGTGGACTATAGCACCACGAGCGAAAATTGGTAAATGGGGGTTTAACTGCTCAGCAACCACATTGTTTTCATCGAGCCTTAAAAATGGCCGTTTTGGTGGTCGTGCGTGACCAACTCCACTCTAGATAAGGTCATTAAAGACGCTGTGACTTTTTTTAGCAAAAATGATTACGGAATTCTAAGATCACTAAAAAGCTTGGTTGACTAATAAGCATACGACATATCGACGAATTGGGGTTTAGACCTCCAATGCCCCTGGGCTTGGTTTGCACCTAGAATGGGCCACTTTTGATCAGTGTGGACCAACCGAAATCAAGATATAAGGTCTTAACGATGTTTGTGTAAATTTTCGGCAAAAATGAAAGCGAATTCCGGATCACCAACAAAAGAAGGTCGCTGTAGACTAATAGCATAAGAAATCAGATTATATAGGGGTTCACACTGTCATGTATGGCTCGGTGAATCTTAAAATGGGTCGGTTTGCTGTGGCAACCACCCAGCCCCCCCTCCAATCGATAGGTCTACACTAGATTTTTATGAAAAATGATCCCGAACCATTCTGGTCACCAAAATAGATAGGGAAGCACAATACACACAGAATAAAAAAAATGGGGGCGTTTACATGCTCTACGGCTCGTTTGACCTCATAAAATGGGCTGTTTTGACTGTGGTGACCAACCGATTCATAATAATGTGGTTTATGGAACTTCATGTAATTTTGGCAAAAATAAATCCTCAGAATTTTTTGAATCACCATCCCAAAAAAGATGGTGGACTATAGCACATGAAAATTGGCAAAATGGGGTGTTTACCTGCTCTGGAGCTCGTTGACCTTGAAAAGGGGTCTTTTGCGTGGTGGCCAATCGGCCTCCATAGAGAGCTCTTAATGAACGTCACGTGTTTATTTTTGGAAAACAACATATTTTAGGAATTTCGGATCACTAAAAATAGTGGTGGGACTAAGGACCATATGAAATCGGCAAAATGGGGGTTTACATGCTCCTATCTAGCTCTTTGACCTGAAAATGGGTTGGTTTTGGCAGTGGTGACCAACCACTCTCCACCACAGATAGGTCTTAATGAAATCCTTGGTAAAGTTTTTGGCAAAAATGATCCGGCAGGCACTGACTTCGCTCACAGATCACGACCGAAAAATATGGTAGATTAGTAGCACACCGAACATCGGCAAAATGAGTGGTTTACCTACTTTGGGCTCTTTGACATTGAAATGGATTTTTCTCCATGGGGACGCAACTGGCTCCCTAAAGCGAGGTCTTTAACAGACATCAGTCGTAAGTTTTTCCAAACTAGGAACCTTGGAATTTATCGGGTCACACTAAAAATATGGTGGACTATAATACCACGAAAAGTCTGTAAAGAATAGGGGTTTACAACCTACCACCCTACTCTAGGGCGGATCTGTTTCGAACCTGTTGAAATGGAAGCGTTTTATTCGAAATGACCAAACCATCTCCATCAGTTACAGCGGATTCTTATCACCAAATTAGATTGGTGGGTGTATATCAACGAAACTCGTTCAAATTGGGGGTGTATACTCTTGCTCTGGACTCATTTGACCTTAAAAAATAGTTCGTTTTGGATGTGGTGACCAACCGAATCCATAGACCAAGGATCTTAACGACGTTCGTATGTAAACTTTTTGGCAAAAAAATACTCGGAACTTCCTAGTTACCACCCAGAAAGATGGTGTACTAATTAGCACACGATCCTAATCACCGACAAATGGGGGTTTACCTGCTTTGGAGCTCGTTTGACCTTGAAAATAGGCTATTTGTGCCCGTGGTATCCCCCGGATTTGCGGATAGCTAAAGGATACTGCTATAGATATACTGTAAATTTTGGCGAAAATGTCTTAGACATCTGGATCACCAAAAAGGAGAATCGACTATATAGCACAAGGAAATTTCCGGTAACATACGACATGTTAAATGCTCTGTGGCTGTCAAGTTCTGACCTTCACAAATGACCCGTTTTTGGCCGTGGTAACCACTCGAACTCCACATATAATGTCTAACAGAAGTCTTCTGTTAAATTTGGGAAAAGCTATCTCGGATTTCAAATCCCATCAACAAATTGGTAAATAGGGACCTTCTACCTGCGCTACAGGGCTCATTTAACCTTAATATGTGTTTTTTTTTATTCCGCTGTGGTGAACCAAAAGCGACTTACATAAACCATATATAATCTAACGGACGTACGTGTAACTATAATTTTTTGGTTCAAAAATGAACTCTCCGAATTCAGACTCCACCAAAAAAAATGTGGTCTATATATCACAACGAAATCGGCAAAAAGGGGGTTTCCTCTCGGTGCCTCTCTCGTTTGACCTTGAGAATGGGACGTTTTCGTCCATGGTGACCAATCGACTCCACAGATAAGGTCTTAACAAACGTCCATGTAAATAAAAAATAATCTCGTAATCCGGATCACCAAAAAAGATGGTTGACAATATCACACGAAAATTCAGCAAAAATAGGGGATTTACCTGCATTTGGGCTCGCTTGACCATGAAAATGGATGTTTTGGCCGTGGTGACAAACCTGCTATATGCATAAGATCTTTACGGACGTCTGTATAATTTTTTTTCAAAAATGATCTTGTAATTTTCTGATACACAACAAAGATGGTGGCACCTATAGCAACAATTGGGAAATAGGTGCTTTACCTACCCTGCTCTAAGGACCTACAGCTGTTTTACTTGAACACGTGTTATTCTGGCGTGGTGACTCGCGTGGCACGTGATAGATCTTGAAATGGCGTCTTAATAACACTTCTCTGGGCAAAAACTACTCTCACGGGAATTCCATAATCACTGCACCGTAAGATGGTGGACTACAGCAGCACCGAAAATCGGTAAAAATGGGGGTTTGACCCTGATCTAGGCTCGTTTAAAACCTTTGGACATTTCGACCATTATTTTTTTCTTGCTAACAAACCAGCTCTAGATAAGGTCTTAACGGATGTCCGTGTAAATTTTTGGCAAAAATAATTTTGAAATTCCATATCACCAAAACATATGGTGGACTATAACGCACGATCACCAGCAAATTGGAGGATTTACCTTCTCTGGGCTCACTTGACCTTGAAAATGGGTTGTTTTGGCCATAGTGACCAACCGACTCCATAAATAAGGTTTTAAAGAATGTCCATGTAAATTTTTGGAAAAAATGATCTCGAAATTATGGATCACCTAAAATGATGTTGGACTATAGCACACAAAAATCGGTAAAATGGGGGCGGGGGGGGTTATCTTCTCTCCTAATCTTTGTTGACCTTAAAAAAGGGTCGTTTCAGATGTGGTGGCCAACCAAATCCATAGAGAAGGTCGTAACGGACGTCCAACTAAATTTTTAGCAAAAAAAATCTTAGAATTTCGTCTCACCAAAAAAAGATGGTAGACTATTTCAAGAGAAAACTGGAAAAATAGGGGGGTCTACTTTATCTAGGGCTCGTTTGACCTTGAAAATGGGTCATCTTTGTCCTTGATTACCAATCGTGTCCATGGATAAGGTCTTAACGGACCTGCGTGTAAATTATTGGCAAAAATATTCTTGGAATTTTAGATCACTAAAAAAGATTGTGGACTATAGCACACGAAAATCAAAATAATAAGGGGTTTACCTATTTTAGAGCACGTTTGACCTTGAAAATAATCCTCTTTCGCCGTGGTGACCAACCGACTCCATAGATAATGTCTTAAAAGATGTCCGTGTAAATTTTTGGTAAAAATGATATAGGAATTATGTATCACCAAAAAAGATGGTGGACAATAGCATAGAAAAATCGATAAAATAGGGGTTAACGTGCTTTTGGGCTCGTTTGATCTTAATAATTGTCTGTTTTTGCCAAGGTAAACAACGTGCTCCATAGATAAGGTCTTAACGGACTCCCATGTAACAACTTTCTCTAGGGCTCGATTGAACCTACAAATGGCACTGGTTGGACGATGGTGACCAATTAGCTCCATACGATAAGAAACTACAGGCGGGGCTAAAATCTTCATTTATGGAATTCCTTGTGTTGTATTTTTTTATGATGTAACTTTATCACACCCACACCAATTTTTTCAGATTTTCTTCCACGGAGTTAAATAAACTTGTTGGTTTCACCGCGAATACCAAAAGAATTAAGAAGAAAGAGAAACATGAGACGTGGGGGCTCATTGCAAAATATAAGATGAAAAACAACTGACAGTTTAGCAGGTAGAGAGGGTGGCATGAAGAAAGAAGAACAAATACTTCAACAGGGGTGGGGTGGGCGCTGGGTATGAGGGAAAATAAAAAGAGGGTGGGTGGGACAAGGTATGGGTGAATAAAATGGATCCACATTTTAAATTTGAATTTTAGAAAATTAATATGTAATGAATTAGTGCAAATTTACTTTAAGAAGTGTTAAACCAAAATTTGAGAAAATGATTATAAAAATAAATTAATGCGTGGTTATTGACTGGCATGTTATGTTTATTTTACATGCTATATATTGAAATTTATAGTTGTATATATAATATATAAGGTTGTTTTGATTCCTTTCAAGATGTTTAAGGGGGTATTATAAACACCTGTGGCAGTTTAAGTACTTAAATAAAGCTTATCGCAACCAGTTCGGGTTTCTTTGTATTATTTTACACTTTAAAATAACAAAATAACTCAATTTGTCTGTAAAGATACATCTACTAAAATTTTGGGAAGATTTTCTACGCGATATGACTCGAGCTGGATACAGATCTAGTGATCTATACATAGCAACGTTTTGCCCGTTGCTTCCCCAAACTTCCTCATAACCTTGCCAGTATTACAAGACATCCTCAGACCTAAGTCGGATCTACTAATACTATATGAAAACGACTTTAATAATGAATCATCTAAAAAAGTATAAACCCTTTTCTACCCATATTGACTCATGATTATGAGGACTTGAGTGTTTATCTCGTCCCCATACGAAGCTCAATACTTCTCACCAAAATATACACAACGCAATGTTTTTAATTAAACATTCCGCCATCGTGTCCACTTGGAATTATTACTTCAAAAACTTCTCTAAAAGAGATTATACTCAACAACTTGCCCCATGAACTCATTTGAAACTCACAAAGTTTCCTCCTCAATTTAAACAATTGATAACATAACACATTATTCTCTGGAATACTTAGTTTGCATATATTCATTTTGAAAAAATGAAACTCTACTCTCACCATATTCATACTCAAGTACTTAAGTCTTCAAACAAGTTTTATAAGATTGTAAAAGACTTTTGAATTGACAAAAAAGAACTCTCAAGACTTTACTCTTAATTCTACCTTGAATTTAAATTATATATTCAATGGATCTGATTCATGTTATCTAATAATCTCTATGGAATGTTTTAGAGTGTAGTTTTACATAGTAACGTTAGAATCATACTAGAGTAAACGATATACTTTTCAAAGAACTCAAATGGTATATTGAAAAAAAAAAAATTATTAGCAGGGCAGGCAATCCTAGTATCTTAGTGGAGTGAGGGTGTCAACCCCTAAACTTACATACCATAGGTTATTCATGGTGGTGACTGCAGGCGCGATGCCCCTCCTACTCAAGAATTTGTTTCCAACGAATTTTTCTTTTCTTTGCTGTAGGTCCTAATTCACCTAGAATTGAATTATGTTCTTCTCCGACTTTCTAATAGAATACCCAACAGTAGCTAACAAAAATCCACTCATAAATAACCCTCAACGTCCTGTATTCGTTGAATAAAGATTCATTAAAATCTCATATCAAATTTACGAATACAAATTTCAAGAACAAATCTCGAATATGGAATACATGGTTATATGGTGATCAAATTAACTCAAGAAACTCGTGATTGACATGTAGCTGAACGAACCCATCACTATGAACAACTTCTAAACCTCTTACGGATCAAACACTTGGCGAAATTCCTTGACAAATCTCAATAATCTTGACGAACACCTAAAACCTTCCCTCATTTCTCTTCCTGTACTCCTCTTAAAATCCTAAGAGCATTTCAAGAATGTGAAAACTGAACCAAATCGTTTAGATCCCCAAAATATTACTAAAAATATTTAAAGCTAAGGGGCTAAGGAAAAGATAAAAATACCTCTCATTAATAAAGGTAAATTTCCTTAACTGAATTGGCTGACTTTAAACGGCATATATCCTCACCTTACCTCAACGTAGCTCAAACTAGGTGGTATGGAAAGAAAATTCATAAATTTTCATTTGATATCTTATGTCAACCTAAATTGTCACGGCCATCGGCCACATTCCTGAACATACCAGGACACTGAGAACCATTGTTTGCCCCAAGGGAATGTTTAGCCTGACTTACTCTCGTAGAGAGACCTAACTACATGAATATCTAGAAGATAAACTCAAACAATAAACTCAGAATGTCCTAAAAGAGATATTTACTAGCCAATGAGGAAACTCAAGTCTTTAAGGCATAACAACTAAAAATGAAAAACTCATTAACGATGTCTATCTATCTATAAAAGCCCCTAATATATGAGAGATTCGGGAACAGATTCCCATCATCCTAGAACTGTATATTGAAGCACAACAAATAGGGATACATAGGAAAGCAATAGTTCATCAATAACTCTGGAGCTCACAGGATTCAACGACAGCTACACATTGATCCTGGTTACCCGTCATATACCTGGCCGAATGTCCATACTTTTTGCAGACGGCGTATAGGACACCCACTTTGTAAATCACTAGTCTAGTGCTAAACTCATTAATGAATTATATAAAATGTATGACACTTCTACCCCACGTTGGTTACATGGTATATGGAATACTTCTGAGTATCTGAACTAGTCTCCATATTGATACTCACAATACTACTTCCAAAATGTAAACGAGCTCATATTCACATCCATAAAAAAAAACTTTATCATCATAATCTTTATGTTCATAAAGAGTGCTACCCTTTTTACCGGCTTAATTAAGTGCCATTAGAACCAGTGTCCGCTAAAGTCTTAAGGAACATCTACAAAAAGTGTTAATTGGCCGCTACAAATGCATAGTTAGAAGAGACAATTAAGAATTAATTGCCGCTAATGATCATTTTTTTGTGTATGTTTTTTAAGAACAGAACATGACTTGTCTCCATGTTTTGCAGATTATACTCCAAAAATATCTCTTTAAGAGATGGTACTCAGAACTGCTTATGAGCAACTCTTTTGGAAGGCGTGTTTTCCCTCTCATCTTTGACTTTCAAACATTCTTACTCTTTGATATACTTAGGTTCCCATATCATTTTTTTTAAAATGACTCACCCTCTCTTCCTTAAACTCAATGAAATATTACACAATTTAGAAGTTCGTAAAGTCTTCTTAAATGACTAGAATATCTCAAGACTTCTGACTCTGAACCCTAACGCTGATTTGGATTTATGAATGCAATGTTATGATTTGTGTATAGGAAGGGGTATCATATTATTAGAAGTGATTGTCGTAGATATTTAATTAATCAATGAGAAATGATCCAAAAACTTGTAGGGGCAGCAAGTCCACGACGTGGAGATGAATTTAAATATTTGGTTTTAAAAATAATTTTCTAAGAGTTTAGGTCAGTTCCTCCTCTCTTCAAATGTTTTCACCGTGGGAGCAAGTTCGCAACACTGACTTGTGTGCCACATTCCCTGCCCCGACTTTTTTTTCGGCTTCCTCTCTTTACCCAATTTTGCCTAGGATTGATTTTTTTCTCTTCTTCTCTTAATAACTTAAATGGATACCCAACAATAGTACATAATAATCTACTAAAAATAAACTTAGAACTCATACAATTATCTCAATAACTTATCAAAGCCTCAACAACCAAGATTGTGAAATAAACTTCAATGCAAACTTCAAACAAGACCTCAAATTCTTTGCCGCCAGGTGAAATAAAATTTAAGCTTGAAACATCATGATTTGAGTGTGGGTAACGAACCCCATGTTATGTGACTCACACACCCCTTTTGGATCAACCTTTGGAGAAACGCCTTTAATCCGCAAGAAATATCCAAGAACGCCTTGACTTTTCTCTTATTCATGACTCCTTATTCCTAAAATCCCAGCATAATTTAAGATTGTGTTAAAAAACCTGAACCCATCAGTCTTAGACCCCCTAATTAATTACTAATAACGTTATAAGTTTGAAGGGGCAAAGGCAAAGAACCAAGAGACCATTCAATAATTTGGATAACTTTCTTAACTGAAACCAACTGAGTTTAAACAAGGCATATCTCCTCATCATTCAAAACTAGAAAAACTCCAAACCATCTCGCATGCCTGGAAAGGGATTTAAATACATTTCATTTTAATATCTTTGCTCACACCTAATCATGATATACCAAAATTTGGTCTTTTGAAGTTTGATCAAATTTACAATTCCAAGCATAACTGCAAATTGTCAATTTAAGCTTTTCCAAATTAGTTCTTTCTAATACATCTAACTATTTCTAAGACGGAATTTACAACAAGTCGTAAAGAATTTAACAAGTAACTCAGTGGACATATTAGTACGAAAAGACAGTCACATAGTTAGGTAAGGCATATGACCAGTAAGTTACATTAGTTATTTATTCAATTCACATCAGTCTGACTTAAAGAATCCAACAATCACGATACTAGGCAACTTTCGAACACAAAATAAGACCTCGGTAGATGACCTAGTTAAGTGTAAGTACCTATGACCTGGATACTGAGTAATCCCCAGAATAAACGGAGAGAAGTTAGCGTAGATTTACGCCGAAGAACTAGGATTTTCTTGTTGTGAGTGAACTGAAAGTAACGAGGTAGGGCTTTTTTCTTCTTAATTTTAGGGGTTTCTTTAATGGGTAATATCGGCTGTTGGTTAAATGAGGTATTGTGTGGATTTTGAAAATTTGATCTTAAAAATTTTCAAAACGCCGGATTGTGGGGTAGAGGATCAATTACATTGATTGAATGAAAACCTTGTTCACTTGAGACATTGAAATTTGCAACCATTTCCTTTCCAACAGATAGAAATATTCAAGGTCCGTTCTCAAGCCATTTTAATCAAGTTAAAATAAACGTATTATGTCGTCACTTCGTTTTACACATTTTAAATTTTGATGTTCCTTTTTACTAGAAATTCTTCACATTTACTTTACAAACGTATGAGAATTTCTTCCATCCGTTTTACACATAGATATCTAAAAAAATATTTTCTTTAATATAAGAAAAAATTAGTTTAATAACTACAAATTCTTATAAAACGGGACAACAATTACATTTAGCAAAGTTCTACTAAGAAAAAATGTTTTAATACGCACAGTAACTCACCTAAAGGAAGAAACCCTAACAAACGCTTTAAATCCTTAAAAAACACATAAATACACTAATCATGATAAATATTTATTTCATTCTTGTATTTATTCTTCTTGGTTTTGCAGTCATAAAATTTGTTTAAATACTCCCTTTAAGGAACAAACCAACTTCTTTGAATTCCTTTTGATAAAGATTGACCATTATATTTTTCTTAAAAAATACTCTGAGTCTTGGAAACTAGATTTGAGAGATTCATGAGCATTTGGACTTATTAAAAAAAACGTTGGAAAAATATGTTAGAAATCTTATTAGAAAATATGTATTTAAAAAACATGAAAATATTGATTTCGAAAATGGAAAAAAAATGCACCTCTCTTTTTTCTTCTCTGAGATCAAGCATAGAGTTGATGGATATTTTCATTGTCCCTACAGTATTCACAAATCATGATTGCATTTTCTTAAAAATATATCTTTGTTTTATTTTATTTGTTACGAAAGATCTATCTATCTACTATCTTCTATCTATCTGTCTGTCGTCTTTCCTGTTCTATCCTCTCTCTATCATATCTATCTATCTCTATCTACTCTATCATCTATCTACTATCTATCTCTCTATCTATCTACAGCTATCTCTATCTATCTATCTAGCTATCTAGCTTCTATCTTGTTAATGACTGTTTATTCATTTTGAGGCAGTCAGATTTTATTTCTGGAAAACTGGCTGAGGGTCTGACGGCTCCCCCGACGGACCGTCATAGCACGCAGAACCATCGAGGGGTTCTCGTTTTCCCAAAACCACTTAGAATCTGAAAATTGGGTACTGAGATCGACTCTTGAATATCACGACGGATGGGGCAGGACGGACCGTCTCAGCATACGGAACCGTCACAGACTCTTTGTAATGAATTGGAACCGCTGAACTTTGGTGACGAATGCACAGGACTACCGTCGCAGGCACCACACGGGCCGTCAACAGGCTGAGTGAGCCCTGATGGGTCGGATTTTTGTTAAATATTATTAAAGGCGTTGTGGACTATTCATGCTTATAATTATAAAGTTAATGGATTAATATTAATAATTCATTACTTGGGGGTTAAAGTAGACAACCTTAAAAATAAAAGTGATGTTATTTATACATCTTGTATACTTAATATATACTAATTAGGGTAAAGGAAAAGGGTTTTTGGAATAAGAAAATAGAAAGAACAGAGAGGGAGAACGATCGAGGAGAAGAGGGAAACGAAGAAGATGCAAAGATTTTGAGGATTTGCTTGCTTGATCACGAATCTTCGGTGAGGTAGGTTAGGGTTTATGCTATTCGTGTAAACTCTTAATAGCGATGATATGTATTGCTGGGTAGTATTGTTGACCCTTCTTATTGCTTGAATTGTATGCTTGTATGAATGTTATTACATCATTGTGATTACAATACGCATGATGAAGCTATTAATCCTAAATCTTGAAAAACCCTAATCCCTTGTAATGAGATTGGATGATGCCTTGGTATAAAGAAGGCTTGATGAACTAAAGTGCATTGAGAGTATACTTTTATTCTTGTGAACCAGTGTCCGACACCGACAACGTAAGAATTAGGGGATCCAGGTATCATGAACCGACACGTAGAATTAGGGGATGCCGGGGTACAACCGACACGATACGAATTAGAGGGATCGGTTGTCACGAACCAACACGTAGAACTTCTGGGATCGGAGTGTCACTTTCCGACCCCAGATAGTTATATGGACCGGAGTGGTCCCCCCCCCCCCCCCCCCCACATGTACCGACACGAAGAAATAAACAATAATGATCTTGAAAGACGTTAACATACTCATCTATGAACCTAATTTCCAACTCGGGTACGTCCATTGAGGCTTTAGTCCTCATCGGTTAACTTGGCGTGCTTATTAATGATTATAGTAACTTGTTGTTGCCACATGTTAAGTATTTTGTTGTTAATGTATTATTTGATATATACTATTCTTCTATTTTTGAGGTTGTGCACGACTAATTAAAAACCATCGAACGAAGGGAACTCGGATACCATCTTCCTCCCTTTGGTACGTGGTAAAGGATGGCGGCGAATGGTGGTGGCTACCGAACCCCCGGAGTAGACGAGGTGTCAGTGGATCCGAGCGGACCGGGGGGAAACCCTCCTTTTATAGAGAGGGGTTAGACTAAGGCGACGGGAATTGAGTGGGGCGAATAGATGGGACGGCATGGTAGGAGCAGAGCGGAAGGCCTGGGAAAGTGTTTGGTTTGTGTAGGTGGATAGGGAAAGGGGTGTTATAAGAGTGGGATTGGTGGTTGGTTGAGGGGGGAGGACGTTTTAGAGGCGTAGAGGGCACGTATGCGTGGTGGGTTAGGTTGGGGTGTGTTTGTGGATTGGGAGGGATGCGTTGTCGCTTCTGGACGGGTTGCTGGGGTGTGTTCATGGCTCAACTATTTTTTTTTTCTTTTCTTTCTTCTCTTTTTCCCCAGCCCCCCGCCCAACCACCATGACCATCCTAGCTAGGGCCTCCGCTAGACGCGATGCCCGCAGCATCCCGGGCGCTACCTCAGAAGGAAAGGGTTAACGCCATTAGAGATGATAAACCCCAATTGCGTCCGCTTCCTATTTTTATAAATTTTAAAAAATAACTACCAGTACTTTGTGTTTTGTACTGACACCTACTGTATGTTCTCTCTTTTTCATGTGGAGTGCGGCAAACTGCCATTCTTCAACTCACCAGCAACTCTAGCAGTCTTTCATCAAGCCAGATTTTCAGGGTGAGCTATTGCTTCACTTGGACTGGATCTTCCTCGTATGCTTGATGCCTTGAGATTCCGGCAGGGACTAGCTTTTTCTATTTTAGAGCTCTTAGTACCTTAGATTAAGTAATTTGAGATAGATGTTCTTGTCTGTGATGACTTCCAGGTGTTTGGGAATAAATAGTATTGAGTTTGTATAGTTATTTTAATCGATTTCTCATTAATGATTTTAAGTCTTCCGCCTTATATCTTTTGTTATTTACTGGTTGAAACATTGGAATTGGTGGGTTGTTCGCTCGCATAGTAGGATCAGTAGTGTGTGCCCACAGTCGCGGCCCGTTTCTGGGTCGTGACACTACTCTATCTACTTATATCTATCTATCTTCTATCTATCTATCTATCTATCTATCTATCTATCTATCTTATCTAATATACCACACCCACCACACACTCACACACACAACACACTCCCACTCCACACAGTCCCACACTCAACATACACACATCTCTCACACGTTACCAACAGTGCATATGCTGTGAATGCTATACGACGTGAGTGTTTGCGCGTTAGCGGTGTGACGCTTTGCGCGCAAAAAAAAGCGTGTGGTGAATATAAATTTCCATTGTTTTCCCCCTGGCTTCTCCGAACTAAATCTACGTTCGATAAACAAAATACAATTACTGAAATAATTTTTAAAAAAACGAACAATATATTATAAATTTTATTTCTTCATAGGATAAGGCAAAGAAAAAATTCTTAACACTCCATATTTGATGAAAATCATTCCTTGATTTTTTGACCTTTTAAGGCACAATTTAGAATATCATTTGCCTACATTCACAACAAATATTATGAAATTATAATTATATGAACCCAATTAAAAATATGCCTAAATAATTAAAAATCGATGATATTAAATGAAGATCTTGCTCACTAGAGACAAGGAAAGATGCATCCCATTCCAATTGTAGCAAATATTCAAAAGTCTGCAAATTCCATGTTAGTTTCTGAGCCCACCACAAAACCCCAGTTTAATACAAAATCAACAAAATATCAATCGATGGATAGCAAAGTAATGGATGGTTAAGTAGGGTTCGACGATAAAAACAGTTACTTGGACAAAATGTTAATAAGGATATTAGAAAAACATAGAACTTTGAAAGTTGACAAAAAATCACCTCTCTTTTTCCCTATCTTCTCCCGAGAGATCCAAGATAGAGATTCTTGAAGCCAAATGTTTGAGATATATTTTATATCAAAACCAACACATTGTAAAAAAATTTCAGATGAGCGACCATATTACTCAAATGTATTTATTTTCAAACGAGAAGGAAAGGAAAAATTCATTTAAGCTCCGCTAAAAGTTCCCATGCCGACATTTTTCCAAATGGACATGCAACCATCACTAAATTTCACTACCATTGTGAACCTTTCTACAAATTCTAGAATATTTACTAGCCTACGCATAATGATAAATAATTTGAAAATCACAATCTAATTTATTAATTTAATGCGAAACAAAAACCTATTAGAAAAAATAAACATGTGATACAATCGAACCGTATCAATAGGTCATTGACTACAATAGTTGTTTTCTTCATAGAAAAAAGTCCCATAGGATAAATATTTAGTGCAATTTTTCCGAGCCACATAAAGCGCATTCATAATACCTCACACAATATAGTTGATGGATATTTCATTTCTACAAGTATTACAAATTCAATGGATTGCTGCATTCGCCTACTACAATATTCTTTATTTTTTTTTTTATATTCTTTTTTACCTAAGCGGGTTCGTGTGCGCGAGTGCGCGTCGTGCGTTTTTTTGTGCACGCACGGGCTGTGTATGTGTGTGAAACAATTTACCTTGTTTTCGTCCTTCTCCAGAATCTAGTCAAGGAGATGCCCTTGCCAATAGGAAATCTTACGTGCAAATAAAAAACAACACATTACTGAAATGATTTGAAAACGACAATTTCTAAATCAATTCATTTTCACATCATGGTCATAAGGAAAAGAAATGTTTCAACTCGATAGTTTGGATGAAAAGTCCATTCTGATTTTTGACCTTTACATCCAACCCATAAGAGAATATCATTCGCCTACATTCACAACAAATATAACGAAATTACAATATATAACCTAATTAAAAGACTGAGAAAATACATTAAACATTCGATTTATATTTAACAGATAAAAATCTTGTCATAGAGACATGGAAGATCTCCATTCCATTGTAAAAAATAGTCAAAAGTGCAATTTTCATGTTATTTTCTACAGCCACCTTAACCAACCCTGGTTATGAACACACTTCGACACTTACCAAGCATCAATCCGCTGGAATACGTAAAAAGTAATTGACTGGTTAAGTAGGTTGTTCCGTAATAATAAACAAGGGTTACGTGGCAAAAAAAAATCCTAGTAGATAAGATATTAGAAAAAATAGAAATTTCGATAGTGTAAAAATTCACCTCTCTTTTCCCTTCCGCCGATAATCCAAGCTAGAGTTTTCTCTCCGCAAGCCAAATGTTGAGCATATGTATACAAAACCCAGTGTTCCAAAAATATTTCAAGATGAGCAAATATGTCATTTCATCAAATGAGAAGGAAAAGAAAATTATTTAACGTCCGCTATTAATGTTCCACGCATACTTTTTTCCGGATGAACATGCATTACTAATTATGAACCTTTTAACAAACTCAAACTATTTACTGCCTACAATATGAGTCAATACTTTCAAAAATACATTCTGATTAATATTTAACAGTGACCAAAACCAATTTAAGAAATAAAAATTTCATTAATAAAAAAACCTTATCAATCAAAGTCTCCAAGACTAGTAGCCGTTTCCTTCATAGAAAAAGTCCAGACATAACTTTATGCATTTTCCGAGCCACAACAAATCCACATTAAGACAATAAACACAAGATTATTTGAATGGATCTTTCTCAATTGTCCTAGAGTATTAAAAAGTCAATGTATTCCATGCGTGGTGTGATCGTGGGCACTGTGTGTTTGAAAACAAATATACCTGGTATTCGGGCTTTCCTCCGAGAATCAGTCAAGGAGATGCTCCTTCTAAGGTAAAATCTAACATGCATGAAAACCAACACATTACTAAAATAATTTAAAACAACCATATATTTATAAAAATTTTTTTCAATGATAAGGAAAAGAAAAATGTTTAACCCACCATAGTTTGATGATAAAGTCATTCCTAGATTTTATGGACCGTTTCAGCACATCTTAAAATATCATTTGCCTACCTTCACAACAAATATTCATAAATACAATTATATGGCCCAATTGAAAAGTGAGAAAATAAATTTAAACTTCAGATGGATATTTGATTGATAAAAATCTTGTCTCAAGAGTCACATAGAAAGATCAGTCTCATCTCCATTATATCAACTAGCTCAAAGTTGCACTTTGTGCATATTATTTTCTGATCCACCACAAACTCCGTGGTTAGTCTAAAATCAACATAAAAGATCAAATTGAAGGATAATAAAGTAATTGAGTGGCTAATTGGGCAAGCCGACAAAAAACAATAGTTACATCAGACAACAAATGTTACGTAGGAATATTAGAAACAAGAAATTTGGAAAGTGGAAAAAAATTCACCTCTCGTTTCCCCTTGGCGTCCGAGAATCCAAGAATAGAGATACACTTGAAGCCAAATGTTGAGATATATGTAAAAAAACCCAAACATTGTGAAAATAATGCAGATCACAAATATTAATCAACTTTAAGTTTTTCATGTGGAGAAGCGACAAAGAAAATCGTTTACCCTCCACTTAAATGTTTCTCCACGCCGACTTTTTTTTTTTCCGGATGGACATGCATCACTCAAATTTTGAACTTTCATACACAACCTAGAATATTTACTTACTGCCACTACGCTATGATAAATAATTGAAAACAATCACTAATTATGTTTAATTACTTTTAACAGTGAAACCAACAACCCAATTAGAAATGAATAACATTTGGCATTACTACAACCTTATCCAATAAGTCATAGAGACTAGTAGTCTGTCCTTCAAGAAAAAAGTCATAGGCAATAATGGTTTATGCCATTTTTTGAGCCACATAAAGCCTCCATCATACAATCAACACAAACATTATCCATGATATAGTCATTGTCTAAAGTATTTACAGAAATTACAATGTACTTGGCCTTTGCCTTAAAAATATAACTTTACTGTTATAATTTTTTAAGTAAGCTGTGCGTGCGTGCGTGGTGTGCTGTCGCCGTGCGTGCATGCTTTTGTGTGTGTGTGCGCGTGGGATTTGTGTGTGTGTTGGAAAAAAAACATATTAACCTTGTTTTCGACCATTCTCCGGCGAATCTACAAATGCAAGAGATCTCACATTGCCAATAGTAATCTACGTGCATAAAAAATAAACATATTCTAATGAAATATTTAAAGACAATATTTAGATAATTTATTTTTCATAGGACAAGGAAAAGAAAATGCTTTAACCTCCGTATTTGATAAAAAGTCATGTCCACAGATATCTTTGACCTTTCCAGCAAATTTTAGAATATCATTTGCCTACATTCACAAAAATATTAAGCCAAATTACAACTTATATAACCCATAAAAAGTGGGAACTAAATTGAAAAATGATAATATTTGATTGATAAAAATCTTGCACTAAGAGACATGGAAATATGCAGTCATTCATTCTAACACAAATACTCAAAGTGCAATTTTCCATGTTATTTTCTGAGCCACCACAACTCTAGTTAATAAAATCAACATAATGTTCATCGATGGATATACAGTAATTGAGTGTATAAATGGCATTCAGCATATAAAAAAGATACGTTGGAACAAAAAATTCTTTAATATAGGATTTAGAAAAACCCTAAGATTTCGTAAATGTGGAAAAAGTTCAGCTCTCTTTTTCCCTTCTCCAAGGATCCCAAGCTTAGAGTTTCTCCAAGCCAAATGTTGATCTATATGTACAAAACCCCGCACATTGTAAAAATAATTTCACAAGATGAGCAAATCAATTACTCAAATTAATTTTTTCAATAGAAGGAACGAAAATTCTTTTACTCCGCTTATGTTTTCCACACAGACTTTTTCGGCATGAACATGCATCACTAATTTTATGAACCTGTCTACAAACTCTAGAAAATCCTTTCTTCCACAATAGGAGAATCACTTTTAAAAATCCAAAATTTTGATTAATTATTTACAGTGAAACAAAAACCCAATTAGAACTAAATCACATTTGATTATACACAACCTTCTCTCTAAAGTCATCGAGACTAGTACTGTTTTCTTCATAGAAAAATCCACAGCAATAACGTTTAGGCATTTTTCTCCGATTCCACAATAAATCCTCATTAATAATGATCCGACACAAGATTAGTTGATGATATTTTTTCATGTCTACAGTATGAAAAAAGTTCATAATTGTATTTGCTTAAAAATATATCTTTTAATTTTATATTCTTTTTACGTAAGATCTTTATATATATTTTTTTGTTTGTGTATGTGCGTGTGCATGCATGCGTGTGCGCTTGAACGTGCGCTTACGTGTGTGCGTGTGTGTGCACGTGTGGGTGTGGTTGTGCTTGTGCGTGCGTGCGTGTGTGAAAACAAATTTACCTTATTTTCGCTTCTTCGAGAATCTAGGCAAGGAGATGCTCCTTGCCAATAGTAAATCTGCGTGCAATAAAAATCAACACATTACTGAAATAATTTAAAAATGAGCAATATATTATATAAATTTATTTTTCATGTGATAAGGAATCGAAAAGTGTTTAACCTCCATAGTTAGATGAAAAGTCATTCTTGATTTTTGACCTTTCACCAAATTTTTAGATACTACTTTTGCCTGACATTCAGAACAACTTATAAAGAATTAAAATTAATTTGAACACAATTGAAAAGTGAAAATAATTAAAATCGATGATATTTGATTGATAAAAATCTCGTCACTAGGACATGGAAACAGCCTGCTCCAGTCCATTTACAACCATCAATAGTAAAACGTGTCAATTTCAGCTATTTTCCTGTAGCCAACCACAAATCCTGTTAATAACATACACATAAATCAATCGATGCTAGTAAGTAATTGTGTGGTTAAATAGCATTGGGACATAATAACAAAGGTTACATTAAACAAAATAATGTTTTTAGGGATATTAGAAATCATAGAAATTTCGAAAGTGGAAAAAATTTCACCTCTCTTTTCCCTTCTCTTAGAATCCAAGCTTAGAGTTTCTCAAGGCCCAATGTTGAGCTACATGTAACAAAGACCAACACATTTTAAAACTAATTTCAAGATGAGCACAATATTAATCAAATTTAATTTTTCAAATGAGAAGGATTTTTTTTTACCTCCGCTTAATGTTTCCACATAGACTTTCTTTCCGGATGAACATTCATCACTAAATTATGAACTATCTACAAACGCTAGAATATTTACTTCTTACGAATATGATAAATAATTTGAAAATCACAATTCTGATAAATTAATTTAACAGTGAAACAAAAATCGATTAGAAATAAAAATCACTTGATTAATAAAAAATAACGTCATCGAGACTAGTAGTGTTTCCTTCACAGAAAACATTCACAGGCATAATTTTTATGCCATTTTCCAAGCCAAAATAAATCCTCATTAATACAATCAACACAAAGATTGGTTGATGGATATTTTCATTGTCTACAAGTATGAAAATAGTCAATGTGTTGCACTTGCTTAAATATATCCTTTTAAATTTTAAATTCTATTTAGTTATTATATTATATATATATATTATATATATATATATATACTCATATACTATAATATATGATATATATATTATATATATACTATATATACTAGTATATTGTGTGTGTGTATTGTGTGTGGGCGCTTGCACGTGCGCATGCGTAAGTGCTTGGGGTGTGCACGTGTGGGTGTGGATGTGGGTGTGCGCGCGTGTGTGTGAAAACAAATTTACCTTGTTTTCGGCTTCTCCGAGAATCTAGGCAAGGAGATGCTTCTTGCCAATGATAATTCTACGTGCAATAAAAAACAACACATTACTGAAATAATTTGAAAACGAACAATATATTATTATTTTTTTCATAGGATAATGAAAAGTAATTCTTGATTTTTGACGTTTCAGAAAATTTTTGAATATCATTTGCCTACATTCACAACAAATATTAAGAAATTACAATTATATGAACCCAATTAAAAAGTGAGAAAATAAATTAAAAATCGATAATATTTGATTGATAAAAATCTTGTCACTAGAGACATGGAAAGATGCATCCATTCCATTGTAGCAAATAGTCAAAAGTGCAATTTTCATGTTATTTTCTGAGCCACCACAAACCCTGGTTAATAAAATCAACATAAAGATCAATCGATGGATAGTAAAGTAATTGAGTGGTTAAATAGGCATTCGGACATAATAAAAAAGGTTACGTTGGACAAAAAAATGTTAGTAGGAATATTAGAAAACATAGAAATTTCGAAAGTGGAAAAAAATTCACCTCTCTTTTCCCTTCTCCGAGAATCCAAGCATAGAGTTTCTCCAAGCCAAATGTTGAGCTATATGTAACAAAAACCAACACATAGACAAATTTAATTTTCAAATATTTTCAACCTCCACTTAGTGTTTTATAAAACACTTTTTGTCAAATGAACTGCATCTTACAAGTTATTTTTTCTGCAAATTTGCCACCTATATACATTAATAAATAATTCAAAAATCACATTATGTGTAATCAAATAAAGAGTGTGACAAAGTGATTACAGGAATAATGTAACAGTTGAAATACAACCGTATAACTGAGAATTGAAACTCCACCCTCGTTACATCATAGCCAATAGCAAAGGCCAATGATTATCCATTTTCCAAGCCCCATGTCACACTCCCGATTAAGACAATCAACACAAAGACACACAGATACACCCGCCGCCCGCCCCGCCCCCTGCCCCCCCAACGGCCTCTTTTCGCTTCCCCTCTCCGGCCCCGCCTTCCCCCTCCCTCCTTCTCGACGGGCCCCTCTCTTTTCTCTTCTCTCGGGCGCGTCCCTTCCCGCCGCTCCCCTCGCTCGCGGCTGCTCCCCTTTCCTTTCTCGCTCTTTGGCCGATTTGTGTTGCCGCCGTGGGCATAGAAGGGGCGGGAGGAGGAAAAAGAGGGAGAGGGGGGAGAGCCGAAAGAGCGGGGAGAGGGCGCAGCAGACGAAGGGAGAAGGGAGCGCCGAGGGGAGAAGAAGGGCAAAAAAGGAAGGTAAGATTTGGAATTCATGATTTGCTAAAAATGTGTATTGATGTTTGAAGATACATTTAAGTAACTTGCAAAAAACCATGTAGTGGAAAAGAATTACTCGTAATTTTGCTTCTCCGAAAATGACCTGCCACTTAATGTTGCCCAACTATGAGTGTTTTTTTTTTGATGGAATTCATCTTAAACCTTGACATTTATGAAAACATTAGAATTCTTTACTACATACAAATGAATAATTTAGAAATACCAATTACTTTAAACCAACTCTAAAAGTGAAAGAAAATATAATAAAAGATTGATGAGAGTTGCTGTGATAAAAAGAGGGGAATAGTGAGATATTATATATATATATAATATCTTGGAGAGAGAAATGTTAGTTTTACTATAAGATTTTTTTTGAAAAGGGGGGGGAGGGGGGGGGGGGGGGGGGGGGGGGGGGGGGTTGGCTGTGCATAACATTTAATTTCAAGGTTTACTATGATACGTTATTTGCTAGTTAGTCCTAAATTTTTGGTCTAAAAATTGATATAGGAATTTTGTTATCACCAAAAAAGAGAGTGGAACAATAAAACAGAAAAAGAGAGATGAATTGCCGTGCATTGCGATGTTATGTTGTTTTTATTTATTAAATAGGGCGTTAAACGTGCTTTTGGTGTCTTGATCTAATAATTGGCACGTTTTTGCCAAGGGTGAACAAAGTGGATCCTTTAGATAAGGTCTTAACGGGAACCATGTTAAAATTTTCTAAAAAATTATCTCTGAGATTTCAGGGATCACCAAAAAGATGGTGACCCCCATAGCAAACAAAAATCGACCCAAAATATGGGGGGCTTGGGGGGGGTGGGTTAACGACTCTAGGAGGGCTGTAAATTTTAAAGGAAGAGCGGCTTTTAGCATCTGTGGTGGACCAACAACCTACAGTACATAAGATCTTAACGGATGTATATGTAATTTTTGGCAAAAAAATGGGATCAAATTCATCATCACCAAACAATGATAATGGAACTATCGCACACGAAATGGCAACAACATCAGGGGGGGGGGTTCTAACGGCTCTGAAGCAGTTTAACAATGCTAAATAATTGGCCGTTTGGTTACGTGGTTACCAATCGGATCCATAGATAAGTCTAAACAACACGGCAGCGTTCACAAGTTCTTGGAAAAAATGATCAAGAAATTTCCGGCAAATCACCAAAAAGATGGTGGACTCCTATAGCATTTAGAAAAAATGCAAAAGGGGAGTTGGTTTACTTGCTTGGGGCTTGTTTGACCGTATTTAGTAAAAAAAAAGGTGTTGTTTGGTTTGTGGTGGGGGGGGGGGGAATAACCGGGATCCACGATAAGGTCATAACGGATGTTCCTTTAATTTTTGGCCAAAAATGATATTTGGAATTATTGATCACAATAAAAATGGGGGACCTATACATAAAGGGAAAAATCGGTCTGTTTAATTTTTAAAGTAATGTTTTATTTTTTTAATATTTAGTTTTTACAAATAGGGGTAGGTTCTACTGACTGGGGGCTCTTTTGACCTTGTGAAAATGGGTTATTTTAACATGGAGACCAACCAAATCCATATATAGATCTTAAAGGTGTCGGTATATTTTTGCCAAAATTGAAAAAGAACTCTAGGAATTACTTTGATTACCGAAAAAGATGGTGGACTATAGCACACGAAAATCGGCAAAACAGAGGGTTTACCTGCTCTGAGGCTTGTTTTGACTTGAAAATAGGTCGTTTTGGATGTGATGACCAACCTCTCAATATATAAGGTCTTAATAGGTATCCTTGTATATTTTTCTCAAAAATATTCTCAGAGTTTCGGATCACCGAAAAAGATGGTGGATATAGCAACACTAAATCGTCAAAAATAGAGGATTTACTTGTTGGTTGGTGGACCTTGAAAATGAGTCGTTTGTGAAGTGGGACCCAATTGGATCAATTAGATATGGGATTCACTGGACTCCTGTTAAATTTGTGACAAAAAATGATCTTGGAATCCAGATCACCAAAAAAGATGGTAGACTCTGACACATGAAAATCGATAAAAATATGGGGGTTTACCTGCTCTAGGGCTCATGACCATGAAAATGGGTTGTTTTAGGCGTGGTGACCAACCTACTCCATCGATAAGTCTTAACAGATGTTCGTGTAAATTTGTGGCAAAAATGATCTCAGAATTTGGATTATTAAAAAATATAGTGGACTATAGCACACGAAAATCGGCAAATGAAAGGCTTACCTGCTCTGGGCCTCGTTTGACCTTGAAAATGGGTTGTTTTTGCCGTTGTGACAAAATGGATCCATAGATAAGGTCTTAAAAGACGTCTGTGTAAATTTTTATCAAAAATGATCTCAAAATTTTGGATCACAAAAAAAGATAGTGGACTATAGCACATGAAAATCGACTAAATAGGAGGTTTACCTTCTTTAGAGCTCGTTTGACCTTGAAAATGACTCGTTTGACCTTAAAAACGGGTCATTTTAGCCATGGTTTCCAACCGACTCCATAGATAAGGTGTTAACGGATGACCATGTAAATTTTTGGCAAAAATGATATCGAAATTCTGGATCACCAAAACAGATGGTGGATTATAGCATCCGAATATAGGCAAAAACTGGGGTTTACTTACTCTGGGGCTCGATTGACCTAGAAAATGGACCATTTTTGGATGTGGTGACCAACTAGCTCCATAGATAAGAATAAAGGCGCTAAAATCTACATTACTAGAATTCCTAGTGTTGCATTTTTTTTATGATGTAGATTTCACACCTATAAATTTTTTTGTTTTTCGTCGGAGCTAAATAAACTTGTTGGTTCACCGAATAAGATGAAGAAAGAAAGAGAAACCGGGAGCTGTGAGTGGCTCAATTGAAAAATATAAAGAGGAAAAAAAAATTGAACAGGTAAGAGGTAGAGATGGTGATGCAGAAAGAAAAGAAGAAATAAGTGAAAGGGGTGGGTGGGCGCTGGTATGGGAAAATAAAAAGAGGGTGGGTGGGCTAGGTAGGAGCGGTATCCTACTTTTCGCCGCTTTTGAGGGGGGTCCGCCGGCTTGGTGGAATGAGTTGCGCGGATGTTCATCCAGATTTCTGCCCACTGTCTACCAGCGTCTGGGTGCTAAGCGGAGAAGGGCGGGGGGTGCTTATTGCCGATTTCGTCGGTTCGGGACCGATCGTGCGTGTATGTCCAATCTGTGCACCCCGGGGGTGGTGCGGCAGGACGCCGTTACACGTAAGACGCTTCGGGAGCCTAACTCCCGTAGGGGTTGCAACCGCCGGCCGCATATTCGGTGCCTGCGACATCGTCTGCGATCCAAATGAGACGCGGTCTTAGCGGTGGGCGGCTGAGTGCGGGAATAAAAATGGATCCACATTTTACAATTTGAAATTTAGAAAATAATATGTAATGAATTACTTAGTGTTAAAGTAACGTTAAGGGAAAGTGTGAAACCAAATTGAGAAAGAATTATAAAAAAAATAATTAATGGCGTGGTGTTGACATGATTATGTTATGTTTTTTACATGGCTATATTATGGAGAATTATAGTGGTATATATAATAATATAATGGTGGTTTTGAATTCATTTCAAAGATGTTTAAGGGGGGTATTTAAACACCTAATGTACTTAAATAAGTTATCCAACCAAGTTCAGGGTTTCTTTTATGCATTTTACTTTTAAAATACAATAATAACTCAATTTGTCTGTAAAGATATAATCTAACTAAATTTGGGAGATTCTCTAACCGATAATGATCACTATAAGCTATGTGATGATACAACGTTTTGCCCTTGCTTCCAAAACTGTCCTATACCTTGCCAGAGTACAAGACATCCTCACTTAATTGGATCTACTAAGCTATACGAAAAAATTAATAAAGAATCATCTAAAAAGTATGACCCTTTTCTACCCATATTGACTCATGATTTATGAGGACTTTGAGTTGTTTGATCTCGTCCCCATATCGGAGCTCAATACTTCTCCCAAAATATACACAACTCATATGTTTATAAACATTTCCTCATACTCAACTTTGGAATTATTACTCAAAATATTCTCTTAAAAGAGATTATACTCAAAACTCCTCATGAACTCATTTGAAAATCAAAGTTTCCTCCTCAATTTAAATGTAACAACATTTTCTCTTGGGAATACTTAGTTTGCATATATTCATTTTGAAAAAATGAAACTCTACTCTCACCATATTCATACTCAAGTACTTAAGTCTTCAAACAAGTTTTAAAATATTGTAAAAGACTTCTTGAATTGACAAAAAAGAAATCTCAAGACTTTACTCTTAATTCTACCTTTTAAATTATATATTCAATGGATCTGATTCATGTTATGAAGAATCTCTTGATGTTTAGATGTAGTTTAGAGTAATTAGAATCAGAAAAGAGTAAAGATATACTTTCAAAAAACTCAAATGGTATAATTGAAAAAAAAAATAGGCAGGGCAGGCAATCCTATTATATTAAGTAGAGCTGGGTGCAACCCCTCAATTACATACCATATTTCCTGGTGTTGTGCTGGCGCGATGCGCCAGCTCCTACTCAGAATTTTTCCAACTAATTTTCTTCTTTGATTTTAGTCCCTAATTCACCTAGAATTGAATGATTTCTTCCGAACTTTCCTAAATTAGAATACCCAACATTAGTAAACAAAAATCCACTCATAAATAACCCTCAAACTCCTATTCGTTTAATAAAGATTCATTAAAATCTCAATAATCAAGATTTACAAATGAAATTTCAAGAACCAATCAAGAATATGAATACATGGATTATATGGACGAAATTAACTCAAGAAACTCGTGATTGACATGTAGCTGAATGAACCCATCACTATGAACAACTTATAAACCTCTGACGGATCAAACACATGGCGAAATTCCTTGACAAATCTAAATAATCTTGACGAACACCTAAAACCTTCCCTCATTTCTCTTCTTGAACTCTCTTAAAAAATCCTAAAGAATTTTCAAGAAAGTGAAAAAACTAAGGGGCTGAAGGAAAAATATTTAAAGGCTAAGGGCTAAGGAAAAATCAAATACCTATCATAATAAAGGTAAATCCTTAAATGGAAATTGGCTGACTTCAAACGAGATATATCCCTCACCTCAACTCAAAACGTAGCAAACTAGGTGGTCTGGGAAAGAAAATTCATAATTGTCATTTGATATCTTATAGTCATCCTAAATTATCACGCCTCGAGCCAACACTCTGAACACAAGTGACACTTGAGAACCATTGTTGGCCCCAAGCGAACGTTTAGCCTTACTTACTACTTATTAGAAGACTAACTACCATGAAATAGTCTGAGAAGATAAACTCAAACAATAAACTCAGAATGTCTTAAAAGAGTTATTTACTAGCCAATGAGGAAACTCAAGTCTTTAAGGCATAAACAAATGAAAATGAAAAGATCTTAAACATTGTCATCTATCTATAAATCCCCTAATAATATGAGAGATGTCGGGAAAAATTTCCCGATCATCCTAGAAACTGTAATACTGAAGCAAAACAATAGGATCCTTAGGAAAGCAAGGAGGCTCAACAATAATCTGAAATCAACAAGCTACGAAGAGCTACATTTTTATCCTTGGTTTACCTGTCTCTACACGGCAGAATTGTAATATACTTGGCAGGGTTAAGGACTACTCACGTTGTAAATTCACTAGTCTATGTAAAAATAATTAATGAATTATTATAAATGTATGACACTTTACCACGTTGGTTACATGGTATTATGGAGACTTGAGTTATCTTGACCTAGTCTCCATATTTATACTCAATACTACTTCCAAAATGTAACTAGCTCATCACTATAACAAAAAAAAAACTTTACCATCAATAAAATATTGATGTTAATCAAGAGGCTCGATTTTACCGGCATTTAAAGTGCCATTAGAAACAGTTGCTAAAGGCTTAAGGAACCTATACAAAAAGTGTTAATTGCCGCTAAAAAATGCATATGTAGAGACAATTCAGACTTAATTGCCGCTAATGATCATTTGTGTGTTGTGTATTTTAAGAATCATGACTTCTCAGTGGTTAAGATTATTACTCAAAATGTATCCTTAAAAGAGATGGTACTCAGAAACTGCTCATGAGAACTCTTTTGGAAGATCGGTGTTTCCTCCCATCTGAATGTTAAAACATTACTCTTTTGAAATACTATGCCCAGATGTTATTTTTAAAATGAACTCAACCTCTACTATTCCTTAAAATCAATGATTAAGTATTAAAACAAGTTTGAAGATTCGTAAAAGTTTTCTTCTTAAATGACTAGAATAATTCTCAAGACTTGACTCTGAACTCTACGCTGAATTTGAATTATGAATTCAATGTTATGATTTGTGATAGGAAGGATATCATGATGATTAAAAGTGATTTTAGATATTTAATCATGAGAAATGATCAAAAAACATTGTTAGGGGGAGCAAGTCCACAACATGGAGATGAATTTAAATATTTGGTTGTGAAATAATTTTTAAAAAGTGGAGGTCGAGTCCTCTCTGCAAATGTTTTTCACCGGGGGAGCAAGTTCGCAACACGGACTTGTGTGCCACATTCTGCCCGACTTTTTCGTCCTCATTTGTAACCCTCGTTCGCCTAGGATCGAAGGGTTATCCCCAATAAATTGGAGAATCGAATACCCAAACAAATAGTACATAAATAATCTACTAAAAAACCTTAGCACTCATACAATTAATCTCAATAAACTTATCAAAGCATGAACAACCAAGATTAGGAAATAAACTCAATGAAACTCAGCAAGAAACTCAAATCCTTTGCGCCTAGGTGAAGAAATTAAGCTGAAACAATCATGATTTGCGTGTGGGTAAACGAACCCAATGTATGTGAACTCAATACCTCTTTAGGATCAACCCTTGGAGAAACGACCTTTAATTCGCAAGAAATATCAAGAAAGCCGTTGATTTTCTATCACGAGAGCACTGCGGAAATTCTTACTCTAAAATCCCAGCATAATTAAGATTGTAAACTGAACCAAGTAGTTAGACCGGCTAATTAATACTAAAAATGTATAAGTTGAAGGAGTAATGAAAAGACCAAATACGGGCCTATATATGTGGGATAATTTTCCTAACTGAACAGACTAAACTTAATCATGCCTATCTCTGCTCATTCAAAAACTAGAAACTTAGTCATCTCGGTGGAGTGGAAAGAGACTTAAAATACATTCATTTATATCTTATGGCAACTAACTCCCATTTGCTGAAAATTATGGTCGTTTGAAGTTGACCAAAAGCTTCACACTTAATCATAACTTGCAAAAAATTCTCAATTTAGATTTCCAAAATTAGGTCTT
The DNA here is from genome assembly GCA_027704765.1 of Solanum habrochaites. NCBI lineage: Eukaryota > Viridiplantae > Streptophyta > Magnoliopsida > Solanales > Solanaceae > Solanum > Solanum habrochaites. Next base: position 41,355 of record JAKWJA010001285.1, read on the forward strand.
TCTAATAAAATAATATTTCTAGACAAGATGTAAAATTTAAGTCCTTAAGAATTGAAAAAGTTAACTCGTCAGACATGTTGACACTCAATTTTGGCCCTCAAAAATATATATTAATCATCAGCTTCTAAATTTCAAACTATTGACATAATTGCAAACACAAAATGCCCCATTCCTTTTACTGTTACCTTGAAAAGGAACGGGTAGATTCAAAATTCAAACGGTTTTTTACCCCTTAATTACCCCAATTCTCCCCATAAATAGTTTTTCAGGCTCAAGTTATTAAGGACACGATTTTCATCCTCCAATTCAGGCCTCAAATGGCTTCAAAATTTTTAGGGCAAGAATTCAGAAAATATTATTTACTTTCCATTTCGAGTTCATCGGAATTTTGTGAGGTCAAGTGTTGGTATCTTCCTATTGTTAGTCTTACTTAGGCTTGTTTCTTTATTGAACCGTGAAGTGTGATCTGCTCTCCCGACCTTAAGAAGTGTTAAAAGTCAAATAATTTCAACTCCTTAGATTAGTCGTCCTTAATGTGTTCCTTTAAGTTAATCGTCATATACTTCCGTTCACTATTTTTGAATGCTACTTAGTGCCATGAGCTTTCAAAATTTAATGTATAGTTAGTTTAGTTTTGCAGTGAGTTGGATTTTCTTGCCCATTAACTTAGAAATTTTCCTTATAGTTCTTAAGATCTTAAAGTCTAACTCATGAATATTGAGAGTTATATCTAGATGTATTAAAATTATAATTTTTCTCTGTGGCCTCCTTGCCTTATGAAGTTGTGCTAAAGTAATCAATTTGTTTGGTTCACTACTGATCTTTTTTTATCTCTTTAGTAGACACACACACGCACGCCCGCCCGCCCGCCTGCTCGCACGCACACACACATACACACACACATTGTATATACATTGTATATATAGATTTCTATATATAGAAGAGTGAAGTGGAAGGACAATCAAGGGCAAAAATGTAATTTTCCTCCAAAAAAATCTATGAAGAAAGATAATAAATAATTCTAGAATTATTTTTTTATATATGAAGTGAATCATGATCAAGGGAAAATTGTAATTTCACGCTAACAAAAATCTACCAAGAATGATAACAAAAAAATTAAATAGTTCGAGCACCATCTTAAGTATTGTTATTACCATTAAACGTATTGTGTTATGACTTCATTTGTTTTTGATTTTTTGTGAGTTATTGTGCTATTATTGATATTTTCTCTATTTTAATTATTAATGTTTTTCTGTTATTATGCTTATAAAAAAAAGCCACTTTTTTATAAAAAATATGATGAATTAATTATATAAATCTTTATTTTGGATCTAATTAATATACTTGAAAACCAAATTAGTGTGATAAAATTAATAATATATATTAGATTGAAATTAAAGAAAAGATGTTAAAAGTAATTTACAAATAAAAAATGAATGAGATGATATATTTGTATTAAAGATGACCAAGAATAAAAAGTAATTTCATTCTAACAAAACTCTATCAAGACTAAATAAGTTTTAGAAACATCTTTCTATATATGAAGGAATGATGATCAAGGTTAAAATGAACTCATGCAAGCAAAAAGCTACAAGAATGTAACAAGAAAATAAATAGTCTAGAAATCTTAGGTATATTTTAGTATTACCATCATTGTTGCTATTCTTCATTTTATTTTAAGGTTATTGTTGTATTTATTTATTACATGGAAGTTATTAAATAATGATTACGCTTAGCTTTTGAGTGTTATATAAACAGTATAATATTAGGTGAAACCAATCAAAATTAAAATTAAAATTTATATGCTTATTAAATGTTGTGTATGAAATATTTTTTAATTTTTGTGATCATTAGTTGCTAGTATAAAAAAATTAAAAGTTCAGAAAGTTATTTCTTTTGAATTGAAAAAAAAAAGGTTCATATCAAATCAAAAAGGGGGAGTCATTATAAAAATGACATATATATGTTTAGTATTGACTGGAACTGGTCCTATATTTTTTTATAAAAAAAAGTGTTTGACTTCCTTCTATTAATTATCATATATGTGGAGTTTTTAAGATTTTGAACATTTTAATATAGACATATAATGATTTGAACAACTTAATTCTTCGTTTTAATTTTAATTGGAATATATATTTGAAAATACATGAAAAAAAAAGCTTAGAATGCAATTTAACAATGTAAAGGATATTTTTGAACATCATAGTAAACAAATATGAAATTTGATTGCTTCTTTATTTTATCGAAACAAAAAAAGTTGCATATATTATTTGAAATAACATAGAACTAAAAAAAGACTACGAATCACAGAGTTACAGAAAGTCAGGAAATAAAGTAAGATACCGAAAAAGAGATGTCGGATAATCATATAGAAATTCGTTTTAACTTTCCTAAAATCACTGGCTATTCCCATCAAATAAAAACAGATTAACTCTATTATTTGAAAATACATAAAATGTACTCCATAAGTAACAATTTAAAATGTTTTTTTAGAAAACACATAAAAAATTTTGTTCCACCTTTCAATTTCATTTGGGTCACATAAATTGGACGGAAAAAAAACTAAACATACATTGCTTGCCTGGAGCGGGCCACAAGATATCTCGGTTATATATATATAATATATATATATATTATATGAATGGTCTTTTTGACTTTTTTGTGCTAATACCTAAACCAAACCAAGAATCAATTTTTTGTCAACCACAAAGAACCCAAACCAGACCAAATTCGGGGTTTTTCGACTGATTTGATTTGTCGATTCAGTTTGACTTATACACCCTAAGTTAAAGTCAGTCACATCGTTAGTAAGACATTAAGTAAGTTACGAAGGTGGTAGTGTCGGAACCAGAGGAGAAGGAGGGGAGACTAGAGACAAGTTGTAAGACAGACAGAGAAGTTGTGTAAAAGCGCAAACGGTTAACAAGTCACGGTACAGTAGTTAGTAATAACATGGCGGATAACGGAGAGAAAAAAATAAAAATTGTTTACATTAGTAATAAGTAGTAAGTTCACATTAGTTTAGTATAGTCAAATTACCACTAATATAGTAAATTAGGAATAAGAAGGAAACAATTAAACGTGTCAGACAAACAAACAGGTAAGTACTCTATTAGAAAAAGAAGAAAACAAACCACAGTTCAGTTTTTAAGATAAACGTGAACAATCACTATAAAAGTAGATTTCTAGACAAAACAAGAATTAAAGATACAAGTGAATCAAAACTCAATAATATCTTTCTTACTAGCTAGGAATGACAATACAAGCAAAAATCGAATACAAAATAAGATCTCGTAGATGAACATATTAAAAGTGTGAGTACTTATGACCAATTCTCTGTGAATCCACCAAGAATAATGGAGACGAGCGAGTTGTTTACGTCTGATGAATTAGTATTTTTGTTTGTGAGATGAACGAAAGTAACAAGTATAAGAGATTTTTCTTTAGGATTTTAGTGAGTTTATTTATGGGTAAATCAGATGCGCTAAATTGGTTATGTGCAGGTTTTGAAATTTGGGTTAAAAAAATTGTCAACTCGTATTGTGGGTAGGATGGGTCACGTGTTGTCACGACAAAGCGATCCGCGGGGAAAAAGGTGGCACCCACATGACTCTAATATGTGAGCGAACCAACCAATCAACCCCAACATTCCAACCATAATAAACAGAAAAATAATGCGGAAGACTTAAAACTCATTAACCAAATCAATTAATAACGTCTAAAATTAATACCATCATCCCCAAAATCTGGAAGTCATCACACAAGAACACTATTCTAATTTTACAAATCTAAGAAATCTGGAAGCTAAAAAATATAAACAGCTAGTCCCTGCGGAACTTCAAGGTCATCAGGAATGAAGAAGAAGATCCAGTCCAAGTAGAAGCGTAGCTCACCGAGGGATCTGAGTGATGAAGGACGGTAGAGTTGCGGTTGAGTGGAAGACGATGGCACGTGCTGCCATCCACCAATTAACAAAGGAAAACAAATACAGTAGGGGTAGTTACAGGCACAAGTACTGAGTAGGTATCATCGGCCAACTCAAAATAGAAAACAATATTATATCAGATAATAACATAAAACCAACCAAATGCTACAGTGATAACAACAAGTATAAGAAATCATTGTACAACAAAATCAAACGCATCTATGAGGACCACAAGCCTCCCACCATACCCTTTTGGGAAACAGGTTCTTTAGATTGAGTATATTAACATGCTTCAAGATTCATTCTCGTTCTATCCCGTGTCGGAACGTGACACCTGATCCACTACACTACGTGTCGGTTCGTGACACCCGATCCACTTATCATGGTGTCGGAACTTGAACTCGATTCCACGACTAGTCCTGAGTGTCGGAACGTGACACCCGATCCACTATATCCTGGGCGGCAGTGGCACCGATCCCCTATACTACGTGTCGGTTCGTGGCACACCCATCCATTACCTCATTCTTTTAGTTTCATCAAGTTCTTTTATGCCAGGACATAATGATTAACAAAGAGGTTCAAGGTTTTAGATTAACAACCTCATCATGCGAATATACAATGCGATAATCAAAATCATGCATGCCACACAATTAAGCATATAAGAGACTTTACTTCTACCCAATACATCATCATTTGCTATTAAGACAGTTTACTACGATAGCATTAAATCAAACCTACCTCCAAACGAAGGAATTGTGATAAGCAAGCTATTCCTCAAAGTCCTTTGCTGTTCCCTCTTCGTTCTTCTCTTCTCTTCTTCGTTTTCTCCCTTCTCTCTCTGTTCCTTTTCTATTTTTCTTATCAAAACCTTTTTTCTCTTTTACCACCTATAATCCAATATAATTAAGTATAAAGGATGGTAAAAGTAACCCACTATTATTCCCGGTTTTGTCTCCGTTAACCCCCAATTGAATTGGATTATTACATTAACACTAACTTTATAATTAAAGTAGGAACGTCCCAAACGCCCCGTAAAAAACATTTAACAAACATACCACCCATGTCGGGTCACGCCGCCTGTTACTGTCTGTCGTGCCGCGTACGGTCCTCTGCTGCTTTCGTCTGCAAAGCTCAGAGACCTAAATTTCATCTAAAGGGTCGTGACGTTCGGCGTGCCCCCACGACGTTCCGTCCTCCATTCCATCGTAGACTTTTTCTGAGAGTCCGATCTCAGTAACCCAATTTTCCAAGCTAAGTGTTTTGGAACGAGACACCCTCGACGGTCCGTTCGTGACTATGATGTCCGGTCGTGGGATCCTCGACTCAGACCGTTATTACCAGAATAAACTTCTACTTATCAATACGACTAAATAGGTCGTTACAATAGATACCAATTTACCCATCGTCGTCCTCGAACTACACAAGAAGAAACAAGGGTGAAAAGGAGTACTTGAATCTAGAACAGGTCGGTATTATTTTCCTTGCATTCATCCTCCTTTCCCAAGTGGACTCTCCACTGGTCGCTTCTTCTATTGAACCTTATGGATGCAATTCCCTTGTCTCAAATTGCGGCATTTCTCTACCAGAATGGCAACAGGCTCGCTCTTCCATAAGACAAATTC
>JAKWJA010001286.1:0-24847 GCA_027704765.1 Solanum habrochaites
CCAAAATTTGCAATAGCATTTCTAAACTTCCTTAAACTATATTAAAAAATTATTTTAATCTATTAAATAAATAAAACTCTAAAATTACGAATTTTTAAAATGTTAGGCCAAAATTGGGTGTCAACAAAGGCGTTACATGGGGAAAACCTAGGGGGATCTATGGGTGGAAAAAATCATAGATTATCAAGCTAACATAACTCAACTCAACTCAAAGCCCTAAATCTATCTTGAAAACAATAGACGAAATCTTTTTCTCTTCCTTCTCTTCTTCTTCTTGTATGCTTCTAGATAGAGAATTATTTAAAGAGAATTTGGGTTCTTTGAATAATGAGTTAATTCTTAGTTTAGGGGCCTATTTATCTTATATAGGTGGTTTAATAATTAACTAACCAACCTTCGTTAAACTCTAGCTAATTACTAATTATCCCCTAAGCCCCCTAACTAAAAACACTTAACTAAAAATTGTCTGGACTCATGAAACTTCAACCCACGGATCGTGGGTGAGTCCAAGAGGCGTATTGTCAAGTAGTGGATGAGGTAATGAGGCTTAAACAAGCAGTCCATCTCAGGTCTTGACCCACGACCACAACCCAAGGGGCGTGGGTCCACCTACAGCCTGTAGGTGGCAAGTGTAGGTGCTGCCTATTTTGACAGCTTTTGGGTTGTTTTAATGATCCTGCTCAGGCAACCCTTGTGTGGTCTTTGTGGGGTCGTACCTTGAATCCTTTAAATTAAAACCTTTATTCTAAGTACGGGAATCATTTTTATAATTTAAACCCTCATACCAAACTCTAAAAGTCTCACAAAAATCTTTTGAACTATCACGACCTGAAAGTACCCCCTAGAAAAAGGGAGCACCCGTGGGTCGGAACAATTGCGTACTTGACCTTTCAGAGGTCTTGTACAAGCCTTAGATATCATTCATTACATAACAAATGAAAAGTAGTGTGGAATTTTAAACTTTTCACGAATAAAATAATAAAAGGAACATATTTCATAAAAGCTAAGGAATGATCTCATCTTTACAAGCCAACTTAAAGACATGACATAAATAATCTTATGGACACGACCCTTTACATTTGAAAGAAATACATACTAAGAACTTATACAAAACTAAAAGAATTAAGAAATATACCCTCGAATATATGAGGTAATCTTTCCCAAGCTTTGCCTTCTAAACTTCAACCTTGCTTTTAAACCTATACTTATATAGTATAGAAAAGTATGGGGTTAGTACAAAACAATGTACTAAGTATAGCATACGCAAACACATGGAAAAAAGGACATTATAGTATAAATACACTTCCATGCAAAATAAGTAAGACCTTCATGAATATAGTAAAACGACATAAGAATTATCATTTAACACTTAGGGAAGGATTTCCATAATTTTAGAAAAAAGAACCTTGTTACAGTGAACTACCCAAAATGTTACAATGAATCCCTTAGCATTACAATAAACACATTTAATACAAAACAGTGAACTTCCAAAGTCAAGCCAAGAGGAGGTAAACTCATTTCCATAGGAGTTTCCCTAGACTACGGTTATCCTAAGATTCACAAGGTAAGACCATTGAAGAAGTAAAAAAAAAAAAAAAAAAAAAACAAAAAAAAAAAACTCCCTTACACATCTCAATAACACCTAGTGATCCCCAAGACTACCCCGCTAGGATTAACTGCATCGGGAAAACAAGTCCCCACTAATGAAAAAAATAAGAAAACCTTCCAACAAACACACCACGAACTTCCCTTTCAGAATTGTCTAATTAGTGCAACGAGTATATGCATACGAATTCCACCACTGACCCTAAGTTACTACCCACTTTGGAGAAGACTTAGCTCATTAAATTCATAAAAGACTCCCAAGACTCCTTTCGAAATGCCTACCTAGTGCAAGGATAATAGAAACGTCCCATTCATACCTACCCTAAGTAGTACACTCTTTTAGAAGACTTACCTCATTCAATTCATATAAGACTCACCAGGACTTCCCTTTCGGAATTGTCCATACCTGTGCAATGGATAAATAGGTCTCATTCCTACTACCTACTCCTAAAGTAGTACACTATTTTATAAGATCTTAGTAGTTCATATTTTTGGAGGTAGCGAACCCTGTATTTCATTTATCGGAGAAGGGTCCTTCCACTTTCCTAGAGTGAGGTCTTTTCTCATAGCTTTTGCATGGCCTTCCCAATAGCTACACCTATGCGAGCGCATAGTTAAGGGATAAGGAGAGATTTACTAAGTAACTCACTCTCTTCTCACAATGAGTACTCATCTAAAGAGGTACTTAGGAATACAACTTCTCTACTCATGAAGTATAGCCACCCCTTCTTCATATCCTCTCGGTGCTAAGCATAACTCCCCACAGATTCTCAACATTCATTAGTAAAGGTCAAGGATTACTTTTGGACACCGCATCTCAAATCACAAAGGTTATCCATCATCCAACTTACATTATAAAACTCTTGAGAATAGTGAGGTTGCTACTAAATACTTCTACTCAACTCACGACTAGTGTTCACCAAAAATTCCCCTTTTGACTTAACTAAGCTTCATTCATTCATTCAAGTGTGAGTGTGTGTGTACATCTGACCACACATTTAACATTAGCATCATTTTATTACATTCATTTCCATACAATTCTTAAACCTTAGTTCATAATCACACAAATTTAAAATTGCTTCACATAATATTATAAGTCCAAAGTTTTTTTTTAGACAGAATCCTTAGCATTACTTTCATAACAGATTCATAAAAACACATAACAAGAATAAACTTCATTTCCATATTCTTCAAATAATATGTCCTTAATGGATCATTCACAATACACCAAGTAATAACAATACATACAATTAAAGTAAAAGCCGCCACTAAAGAAGGTGGACAATACACCAAGAGCATATTCATAATAAAGCTAAACAACATAACCAACATACCCAATAATCCAAGCTTCCATCACCTATAATATATTACTAAACAATTCATCATAACTTATCCGTTAGGGAATTAGCTAAACATCAATAACAACACAAGTAAAACAAAGCTCAAAGACTACAACACCAAGCCCATTTAACCCATTTCTTAAGCCAAAATTTGATAAAAAAGCTTTAACATGATTTCATTGAATTTTTAGAATTAAAATAACCAACTAACCTTAAAACATCATATTTGAATCATTACAAACATTTTCATGCAACACCAATACTTAGAGTCAAAGATAGAAGAAGTTAGGGTTGAAAAACTCTTTTTGAAATCTCTTAGAAAAGGCTTGAATGGACGAGAGTTAAAGGATGACTACCATACTTCACACAGTAGAAACGCCAATGACATTTGATTAAGAACTTGACCACCAACAGCCCCCTTCTATCCCATCTTGAGATCTAGCTTCCATGGTGACTTGAGACTGTCTTTTAAGACAGGGATTTTAGGTTTTAGGAAATGGAGTCTAAATTAGGTGTTGAGGCTTGAAACATTTTAATATAACTAATAAACCCTAAAATAAACGTCCAAGGTGCTTAAAAGACTTGGGGTGAACTTACCAAACACCCCAAGACAAGGCAGCCTTTTAGCAGCTTTTGCAAGTAGCACAAACGGATCCCACAGACGGGTCGTTTGCCCATCGACGCCCCGTTGGTGGGGGGTCCATCGAAGGGTACTTAGCTTCAACACTTATTAGGCTAGCCTACCTTGCATGGCCAATTGTCGCCGAAGGTAGACGGGCCGTCGTTTGAACAATGATTCGTCCCTTGTGGCCATCGTTGGGTCAATGCTTGGCAGTTTCTTGCCAATAGATGGGGTCCTCTTCTAGGTCCCCTCGTGGGTCTTAGATGGTATCGTACCCATACGTTAAACCCATAAACATAGTCTTCTAGGTATTAGGATCATCCCACACCAATTTCAAATAAAACAAACACGTAAAACTCACTCAAACACATCAAGACACATGAACACTTTCTAAGACACACCTTCCGAACGTCATGGACGTTCTTGGACGTTTGACTGCCAAACTTAACAAAACTTAACACACTGCCTAATAACACTAATATAACTCATTTTATTACAATATTAACTCAAGATACAGTCACGAATCACTAGTTCACCTAAGTTCATTTTAGGGTGTTACAAGAACTCTCTAGTTTATTTCACTAGTTTATGAGGCGTTACAATATCTTCCCCTTGGGATAATTTGTCCTCGAATGAATATTCTATGCACTTCTTAAAGTAAAAATTCTAGACTAGAATCCCACCATGCATGTACTACATATTAATGCACATCAAGGAAGAAAACTCCAATTCCAAGCTAAACATATTTAATACAACGCAAGGGAGTAGGAACTACTGCTACCACCCAAAATGCAAGAAATTCTATATATATTCATTTTCAAGGAGGAATTAACATCTCCTAGCTAAAAGTTTCTCAACACACACTCATGGAGCCTAAATGCAAGTTACTTTCAAAAAACAATTTTTCTAGGAGGAATCTTTCAACTCCACACTAAGACATGCTCATTAGTTCATCTCATGAAGTCTATATGTTCATTGGAACTTCAAATGAAATAAACATGAGGAATAAACAATGCAGAGAAGGCAGTGGAAACTAAGACCGAAGCAGGGGCCCATAAATATACATATTAGGATATCATGGCAACAAATAATCACACAATAATCTTACTAGATAGGCACACTATCTCCTTATTGGGAGAAAGTCTGCACAAACTCTTATAAGTGTCATTCTTACTAGAGACAAATTTCAAAGTCCAATACAATAAGTCACAAAAGACAAGAAATCAAGAAATTACTAAAGCATAAAACGCATACCGAAAGGGACATGCGGAAAGGACACTCGATTTCTTAGGATTGGAGGACCATTAAACATATTCTCTTTTTGAGGCTCCAAATCCCCACACTAACTAGAAAAAAAAAAAAAACAGGCAACTTTGATTACAGTCTCGTATGAACTTTAACCATTGGGAAATCTTTCATCTTGTGGCCACTCTAACCACAACTAAACCAACCCTTTCTACCGGCCAAACACCTAATGCCTCTTACCACACCTAGCACAAGGGGCCATAGGGACTCATTACTTATCCCTTATGGCCTGGGGGTAGACACCCTTTCATCCTTATGCTTAGGAGTATTAGAAAAGCCTTTTCTGTAAAACTTTTTGTCGATTCCTAGAACGACCATGTTCATCAGACCCATCATGATAGGACATAGTTATTCATCCTAGACCTCTTTTTCTCTTAATTTTTCCTCTTCAATTTTATCTTCCTCAATTTGTTTGGCATACACCATAAGACGTGAGATATCAATATCATCATGGAGCATTTCTAAACAACATTTTTTTCTACTAAGCGAGACACCCCGTCACAATCCTATTCATCCTATCCCTCAGAGTTTCTACCATAGATGGAGCATACTTAGAAAATAGAGTAAACTGCAAGGAATACTCTTTAACACTCGTGCTACTTTGCTAAAGGTTGATGAATTCTCCCACCTTGACCTCCCTCAACTCCCGAGGAAAGAACCTATCTAGAAATACCTCTTTAAACATCTCCTAAACTATGGGACCCGGTTCTACGAGCCTACATTCTTTCAATTATTCAAACCATATTTGAGTAACATCCGTCAATTGATAAGCATATAGTTCTGCTTTTTCGACCACACTCACTCACATGAAATCTAGCACCTTATAAACCTCTTCTATAAAACCATTAGGGTCCTCTTCCATGTTGGAACCACTAAACTATGGTGGGTTCACCCTCCAAAACTTCCCACCCTAGAAGCATTTGTACTCCTTTTTGGGCTCGCCAGAGCCACAACATCCCTATTAGCTTGTATCATCAAGGCTTAAGCCAACAATTGTACATAATCCCTAAACTCTGAAGAGTGATATTCTCAATTGGAGGTTCATTTGGAGTTTAAGTAGGAGCTAGGGAGGAACCTCTTACTAACATGACGTCCACTTCTCTCATAGCATTTAGATCTTGTATTTATACATCGAATTAAAACATAGGGCAAAACGGCCGGATTAAAATAAGACTACTTAAAACCAAATCTCTGGCAAGATTGAGAGAATGAAGAAGTGAAATTTCCTAAACATCCAATAGTCTTCTATTCATTAGTGTGACGCGGTTCACATTTATGAACAAGACTCTACTATACGTGGTTTAAGACATCCTAAAATCATATCATAACCTTGTGATCTTGTACCATGTTTGTCACGAATAACGGGTACCCCCTAGACGTAACACAACATACAAGACACCAAAAATCTTCTTACAAGCCTCATAGCGTGAACATAAGATAATAAGAAGGTACAGGTAAAACTTTTTACAATTGAAGTCATTTTCATAAAATCAAGTGGAAGTCTTTAATACACTTTGTCTCAAACCATCTACTACAACTTTAATATAAAACTCTTGGAACATAGCCAATACAATAGTTTCAACATGAAAATAAAATACATAAAGGAAATTGTCGATTTTTTCTTCAAAGCTATGAGGACTCACCAAGATGTTAACTCCTTACAACTTATTGAATCTATCTCCGATAGTATAACTCAATATCCAAACCCTACATTTTATGAGATTGTAGGAAAAGTATATGTTAGTACAAAATTTACTAAACATGTTAGCTAGCGTAATCATTAGAGAATAAGACAAGGTTAGTCAATTTAAGACATAATCAAAAATCATATTAAAAATACTTCATGAAACATCAACTATAAGCACAAGATATAATATCATCATAATAAGGAAAGTATCAACATAAGCATTATTTGAATCTTAGTCATTTATATCATAATATAACTATACTCAAGTAACCTAAAAGCATACATGTGCAATGCATGAATAGCATCCCATAATACCACCCAAGCTAGGTATCCTTTTCGGTCATCTTAATCATAGTCTATATACATGGTCGAGACTTTATGATTTTCTACCATAAAGGCACCATACTCCTATGTAATCTCAAAGCACACTTGTGCAATGCTTAAAAGGCATTCCATACTACCGTTTACACTAAGCATGCTTGAAAGGCATTCCATACTACCATTCACGCTAAGCATAACTTGAAGTCATTAGCATTCCATACTACCATTCACGCTAAGCATAACTTGAAGTCATTCTAGTTATATTTACCATCTTGGTCCTCATGACTGATCTTACTTATTTATAGAACAAGGAAACTATCACATTTAGGTCAATATATCTTGGAATGGCCACTATAACAACAACCAAGCTTAAGTCTATACTATAGAAGAGAACAATCATAAGTTAAAGCGTCAATCGACTTATTCAATTATATGAGTAGCATCTAATACACTCGCCACCAGCTCTGTACCACTTTAGACTATCATACATACTCACTAGTTAGGGACTAGTCCCTCTTTACTATTTGTCATTTATCATTTTAAGGTACTTCTCTATTTAGTACAAGGAAAGTAAAAACACATGAAAGGATTTATTTTCCAATTCAAGGCTACCAAGGAATAACCCTATAATAGAATAAGACATGCTATCTTCTTACTCATATAATTATATTAAGCTTAACTAACTACCTTGGAAGGTACACTATCATGCAAGTCCTAGCTATACTAGGAAAGGTACAAGTAGTCCATCTTATCTACCATGAAGTATTCTTAGACCAACTAAGTCATGATTCCCTTAAATTACACTATGATGCTAATGCAAGCTACCATTAGGAGAGTATGATTCTCAATCCTAAGCTACCCTTAGGAGAGTATAAGTCTTTTACCCTAAGCTACCATGAAAAGGTCTTGGCCAAACCAATTCAAGTTATCATGAAGGCATTCTAATAATGTCAGTTCAAGCCACCCTTAGGAGAGTATGAATCCTCGATGCTAGGATACCATGACTACTCCTAACTCATGCTACCCTTAACATGCATCTTAAAATGTTAAGTCAAGCTATTCTTAGGATAGTATAGATCCTCAATACTAAGCTATCCATAGGAGAGTATGATTCTTCAATCCTAAGTAGTCCTATCTTGGCCTTGCCTTACCAAGTCAAGCTATACGTGAAGGGAACAAATATCACAACTTCAAGCTATTCTAGTATAACATGATTTGACTCATTTTAGGATATTAAGAAAACTTAGAATCATTCTATATGAGAGAACCTTGGATCTCCTAGCATATTACGCCTACGTGTGTAAAATAAAAGCAGTACACAACAATATCACATCATATTACCTTTTACCCCAAAGACCTAACATTGATGACTACGAGACTTATTCTCAAGCTTTACTACTTACTATCAGCTTTGCTCCTAGATTTCAAGGCATTCTAATAATATTTATCATTAGTACGTGATTCTAGTCATTAACGGAAATAAAGTTCAATTTTCTCTTACAAGTTCATGATCCATCATAGGAAACCTAATTAATCATTCATTTTTATGTGTTTCCTATCCTTTTTTTTGGGCCCCCCCCCCCCCCCAAAAAACCAAATTACACACATGACATTGATTTTAGAAGACCAATTAGAATTCCTCAATTCCACCTCTCAAGGCATAAACCCGCAAAATATAACATTCATCAAATATACTAGGGTTTACCATGGAAATGACATAGTTTCATCTTAACATCATAAGTAAATGATAATTCATTCATAATTAGGTATTATCCACTAGATTGGAAGAAAACCCTAGCTAGAATTGGGTTTTTAACTTCACAATTGGGGGGGGGGCATGATAACGTGATTCACGGTATAATTAATCTTTAATCAAGTTTAGTGTGTCCAAAAGCCCTTTTTATGCTAATTTATACAAGTTCTCTTTGTTTTGCAAGAAATCTGTTCAGAGCCAATTGCGGGATTTTGAGAGAGAAGCTGGAAGGAAGATGGGGGAGGCGGACAAGTGTGGGATACGGAGGCTGTGACTGTCCGTCATGGCATGACGGTCCGTCCTGCAAATGTACGTCGTGAAGGATCAGAGAAGTGATCCCAGTACCCAAATTCCAAGAGTTGGGTGAAAATGAAAGTCTTTTGGAAACGAGACGGACGGAGCCGTTGATGCCCTTGACGGTCCGTCACACTTGCCTTGGGGGGAACGAAGAGGCAGCAGAGGAAGGAAAAGGCACAAGTTATGGGACGACGGCAGTACACGACGGTCCGTCATTACCACGACGGTCCGTGCGTGGTCCGTCGAACCCAGCAGCGTTTTTGGCAGATTTCCAGTAATTAGATCTCTTGTTTAATTAGGTTTTTGTACTTTTTTATAAAATAGTATCGAAAAAAAACTCGTTTTAGGTTAGGAACCTGATAATTAGACTCTACCCAATATTAGAAACCATATTATGATTAAGAAAATTATTGATAGTGTTGATCCTTGGGATATTCTACCAAGTACTTTTTGGTGATTAATCAAGCAATCTTTTGGACTTACTCTTTCGCATTGAAGTAAGTACATGAATTCTTATTTAATAATTTGAAAATGTGTTTATGCGATGAGTAACTAAAACTCCATAACTAGGGTTGTGGGAAACCATTACGGCAAAATGAGATAACCCTAAGCGAAAAAATAACAATTTAGAAAGGGTCTTGCCAGTATTAATAATTTTCGCTTAAGAAGCGTTAACGGATTTCACCTGTTAGAACTCGCCAATTGATACTTGCCGGACCAAGGAGGTAGATAATAGGAAAAGAAAGAAGTATGAACATAGATTTAGTGTATTATATTATAGGCTAGTATTGATGTACGAGGTAGTAACTAGTCCAAAGATCGAATACGATGCTTATATGGGGTAAGGTAACGATAAGGTTCGGAAGCAAACAACGTAGCCGGACCAGGTGCGGAGTGGATTTTCTCGATGCCGGGACCAAGGATTTAGAAATACATAAATTATCACTTTGCAGCAAGAGAAATAGGAAGAATTGTATAGTTAGAATTTATCAAGTTATGAACCTGTGGGGGAACACGTATAAACCCATAGTTACTTGATCATTGATAAAAACCCACCTCTAAAAGCTGTTAAGTGTCTATTTCATTAGTAAGTTCTTTTTAGTTCTTTGTACTTATTAGGGAGATACAAACCCCCTGTTTCATTATTTTTAGTTTTTTTACTTTCTAAGGAAGTTATCAAAAGAACAATAGTAATAACACAGTGTAAGTAAGTCTCGACGATTTTCCTGGGGAAACGATCCCACCTCACTAGTTGCGGTTATTTACTTGACGCGACCGCTTTACTTCTCATTTAAGAAGTAAGTTTGAGCGTATCAGGGCACCTAGGGGGCTCTATGGGTGAATGAACTCATAGATGATTACGCTAACATACCTTAACTAAAAGACTTAAAATCATTGTGAAACAATTGAGGAAATCTACGACTCTTCTTGTTCTACCCTTCTAGAGAGAGAATTATTAAGAGAGAATTTGGGTTCTTTGAAGAATGAGTTAATGAGTTTGTTTAGGGGCCTATCAAGATTATATATGTTGTTTAATAACTAATTAACCATCCTCTCTTAACACCTTGATAATTACGAAGTAACCCCTAAGTCCCCTAACAAAAAACACCTGAAAACTTCATTCACTCACGAAACCCCACCGACGGACCATGGGTGGGTCAACGAGGCAAACTAACAAGTTTTTGATGATATACTGAGGCTAGAAGAATAAATACATCTCAGGACTTGACCTACGATCCTAATTCACGGGACGTGGGTCCACCTACAATGATTTGGTGGCAAGCGTAGGTGTATCCAATTTTAATAGCTTTTGGGTTGTTTTAAGGGTCCTCCTTAAGGACCCCTTGGGTGGTCTTTTGGGAAGGGGGTCGTACCTTGATTCCCTAACCCTTAAACTTTTATTCTAAGTACGGGAATCATTTTATGATTTAAACCCTCCTACCAAACTCTAAAACTCTTATGAAAGGCTCTAGAACTCTGTAGTTTAGTTCATTAGTTTTCAGAGCATTACAGAATGCTAAAGGATAATGTTTCCAACGACCTCAACAAAATAAGTTTTTGGGAAGGCATATGGATGTTTCAAGGCCTTATGGTTCACTATTCCCCGACAAAGTAGTGTGGACATATTGATTGCATTACATACACATTGCATTTTATTACTCGCATCATATTCAATATTTATTGATTGATTATATTATTAACATGCCTTTGTTTTAGTGATTTTTATGTTACCCGTGTAATTAAGTTATATGACATTGTGTTGATACTCATTTGTTACACCTCAAGCCTACACCCTGGACGTAGCCAGCACCCATTGACCATTGCTAGCCTTGAGCGAAACCTTGTTCTGGCTTAGTCAACTCAGTGGAAGACTTACCTTAACTCAATTATGAAGTAAGAAACATTATCATTGAAATACTTTAAACAAAATAATCTGGCCCAAAGTGGCACTTAAATCTCATAATAAAGTATATGAAATAAAAAATAAGATTCTCAAACTAAATATATGGACTGTCATGGAACTCGATAATTATTGGGGGATGGAGTGGACGACCGATAACATACATAAAAGGGAAGTATGATAAGCAATAATATGGGCGGGTGTTCCCAAGAATGCAAGGAAGCTCACTACTGACTCTGGATACTTAAACTAGATCAACGAAGCGCTACGTGCTGATCATGGTTACATATGTCTTCATCATAAGATGCTATAGTCAAACTAGCATCAGTACTTTGAATGTATGAGTATGCGAGTTGGAATGCTAATAACAACATAAAGCTTGAAAGGATTAAAAAGAACTTACCTTGGTTCTGCTCAACTCATGAAATATTAACTCAATATAAAAAAGTAAGAAACCTGCAATTTATATATATTACTTATAAAACAATGTAACAAACTTAGTTCATTAAAGATAATGCAACAACAACTCAACTTTACTTATATGAAAGTAATATATTTTCTATGGGAGATTCTCTAACCGACAATAATCACTATGATCCTAAGCGATGGTACAACATCTTACCTCACGTTGCAAAAGGATTTTCCTATACCTTGTCGTTGATATAGAACCTCAACTACTAAGTGGATCCACTATTTTATAATAAAAATCATTAAGATATCATCTCAAAAGTATGACCATTCTTCTATCTATGTTGGATACATGGTTTATGGGGATTGAGTTGATATGAACTCACATCCCCATATCGGTGCTCAATACTACTCCCAAAATACTTAGCTCATATGTTCTAAAAAAAACCAACTTCTTATCTAGTTTAAGGTAATTTCAAATTTAGAATTTTAAAACCTCTGTTGAAAATGATAGTTTCCTCTTTACAAAAAACTAGCCAAAGGCTCTGTCGGAAGTCTAGCTTCCTTTCTTGCTCAAAATGTGAAAACATTTGTAATTCTCAGAGAGTTTCCTTATAACTTTTGAGAATTAAACTCAACTCATTACTGTTTACTCAACTTGTATCTTGATCCTTAAAACAAAGTTACAAAGTTTGTTAAAGACTCTTAGAAACTTTAAGAACTCACTTTGACTTGCTTCTCAACTTTTAGATTTAAATTCTTAACTTCTTTGACTTTTGTCTTAACTTTCCTTGAATTGGATTATGGATTCAAGGTTAGGATTTGAGTTCTTTAGTGATTTCTAGGTGTTTAGAATTCAATTGAAGTAATTAGAATCATTAGAAGGTGCTAATGTACCTTAGAAGGACTTACGATGGCTAAACTACAAAAACGAGGCAAAATGTCGATTCGGGCGCATTAATGGCAAGCCGCGCCAGCCTCAGTTGGATAAGGCTTAGTTTTGGAGCACTGGTGGCGCGCCATTCTCGGTCTCAGTTGACTGAGGCAAGTTTTTGGCGCTCTTGCCCCTACCCAGGTGCGTCCAACGAATTTTTTAACTTTTTTTTCATCTCCAAACCTTCCTAGTTCTTTCACCAAACACCTGGGACTATTGGTACTCTCTATAACGACAAAATTTAACTCAGAAATAACCCGGAGAAACAAGAATTCAACCAACAATGGCATCCAACAATTCAATCAACACGAGTTCAAAAGTTTTCTTCAAGAACTTAACTTCTAACATGAAATCAACTCATAGATTGTTGAATTAAAACAAATTGGTGTGCGGGTGAATTAACCAAACACGAAAGATATCATATACCTTAACAGGGATCACCCCCGACGATTTCAACTCAAAGATCTTGGCGTGCTTGATGAATTCTTTGCCCTTTCTCCTTTCTCCTTCTTCTCTTCTCTTTTCTTCCAAGCACTAGCGTATTCTAATTTTATAAAACTGACTTGAGTCTTAGTTTTACCCGTAACAAACCTTTAAAACAAATTAAGAAATAGTTGGGTGGAAATACTACTTCACCTTACTAAAATCTGGATTGGACATTAGTCAGTCCAATAGCCAAACTTCATAAAGGCATACCTCCCTTATACAATATCAAAATCGTGCAAACTCGGCATCGTTGGAAAGAGCTTTCCAGGGGATTTCCATACGTATAAATAATTGACTCTAGATCTTCCTGATCTAGAAGTTATGGCTGTTTGAAAATCACCAAAACTCAACTTTTTAAAACTTAGGAAATTTTACATATCTTTCCCTTTCTTTCCAAAAGTGCTAATTTTAAGTTTCTTAGCTTATTCTTAGATATTACGAGTTCCGAGATGTTAAAATATCTCCCCCTTGGGAACCTTCGTTGTCGAATGAGATTTCCTTAACTAAGCTAAGAATAATAGAATAAATTTCAACACTCGATAATCAAAGAAAGTAACAACATGTTACTCATAGTTCATAAAGTAATAAGAAAAAAATTAGTACCTTGATCTACCTTCTCGTCGAATTCAAAGATATGTGGATATATCTTCTTCATATCCTCTTTAGCTTCCCAAGTCGCTTCTTCAACAAATTGATTTCTCTAAAGGACCTTGACTGACGCGACCTCCTTTGTTCTCAACTTGCAAACTTGGTGATCTAAAATATGAGTCGGAATCTCTTCATAGGGTAAGATATCCTTAATTAATACATTTTCAGTTGGTATTATCAATGAAGGATCACTCATCCACTTCTTTAACATATAAATGTGAAACACTGGATGAACTACTCCCAACTCTTGGGGTAGCTCCAACTCATAAGCTACATTGTCAATTCTCTTAGAGATTCTATAAGCAACAATATAATGGGGACTAAGTTTCCCCTTCTTACCAAAACTCATAACACCCTTCATAGGTGAAACCTTTAGATATACCCAATCACCCACCTCAAACTCTAACGGCCTTCTCCTAACATCTATGTAAGAATTCTGACGACTTTGTCATTTCATTCTCTCTTGGATCACCTTCACCTTCTCCATGGCTTAGTGAACTAGATATGGTCCTATCAACTCTGCTTCACCAACTTCAAACCACCCAATAGGAGATATGCATCTTCTCCCATAGAGAGCTTCATATGGATCCATTTGGATGCTCGAATGGTAACTATTGTTGTAAGCGACTCAATGAGCGGTAGGTGATCATCCCAATTTCCCTTGAAATTGATCATGAAAGACCTCAACATATCTTCTAAGGTCTGGATAGTACACTCTATTTTTCCATCTTTCTGAGGATGAAAAACAGTGCTCAAGTTCATCTTCGAACCCAAACCTTTCTAGAAAGACTTCAAGAATTGTGCAGTAAATTGTACACCTCTATATGAAATGATTGAAATTGGGACTCCATGAAGTCTCACCACTTCTTGAATGTACAACTTAGCATAATCTTTGGTCGAATAGGTAGTCTTTACCAGCAAGAAATGGGATGACTTTGTCATTCTATCGACAATCACCCAAATAGAATCATACTGCCTACTAGACCTTGGAAATCCTGTGATGAAGTCCATATTAATCATATCCTACTTCAATTCCGACAGTTCTATATTCTTAGCCAAACCTCCCAACCTTTGGTGTTCTAACTTCAGTTTTTGGCAATGTGGCATTTGGCAACAAACTCAGTAATGTCCTTCTTCATGTCTTCCCACCAATATACCTCTATCAGATCGCAGTACCTCTTTCTGGAACTCAAATTAATGAAACATCTGGATCTATGAGCTTCCTCCGTGATCCTCTTTTTGAGTCCATCCACTTTAGGTACATACAACTTATATTGATACTTCAGCACACCATCCCCCCCTTGTTCAAAAGCCAAAACTCTTTGCTTATGAACATTCGTCTTCAAATCAAGCAAAATGAGGTCTTGGTCTTGCTTCTCTTTCACTTCTGATACTAGTGATGATTAAGATCCACTGGTCACCACTATTCCCCCTTTTGTGAAATCCATAAGTCTAACTCCCATCCATGCAAGTTTATTTACAGCTTTGGCTAACTCCCTCTTTTCTTATTCAACATGGGTAGTACTCCCCATGTATAACCTGCTTAAAGCATGAGCAACCACATTAGCCTTACCTGGGTGGTAAAGAATACTCATGTAATAATCCTTGAGTAATTCTAACGGCCTATTCTGTCTGATATTGATCTTTTTCTAAGTGAACACATACTGTAAGCTCTTGTGCTCAATGAATATGTCCACAAGAACACCATACAAGTAGTGATGCTATAATTTCAAGGCACAAAGTACAGCAGCCAACTCTAAGTCATAGGTTGGATAATTCTTCTCATGGACCTTCAATTGTTTGGAGGCATAAGTTATGACCTTGTCATTCCGCTTTAAAACACAGTCCAAACCAACTCTTGATACACCACAATACACCACAAAACCTTGAGTATCGTCAGGTAAAAACAATATAGGAGCAGTATTCAACATCTTTTTCAACTCCTAAAAGTTTTTATCACAAGCTTCAAACTGTTGAAACTTAACTATTTTCTGAGTCAGCTTGGTCAAATGAGACGATATAGGTGAAAACCCATTAACAGATCTCCTGTAGTAGTCACCCAAACCCAAGAAACTCCTTATATCAGTTGGATACGTGGGTCTAGGCCAACTCTGAACTTCTTCTATCTTTTGGTATCGACTCTAATCCCATCACCAGAAATGATGTTGCCCAAGAATGTCAAAGACTTAATCCAAAACTCACACTTGGAGAACTTGGAATATAACTATTTATCTTTCAAGGTCTGAAGAACTCTCCTAAAGTGACTAGCATGATCTTATTCATTCTAGAATAAATCAGTATGTCATCAATGACGACGATGACAAACAAATCTAAATAAGTATTGAAGACTATGTCCATAAGATCCATGAATGTCGCATGCTCATTTGTCAAACCAAAGGACATAACCAAAAACTCATAATGCCCATATCTTGTTCGAAAAGTTGTCTTTGGAATGTAACATTTCCTAACTTTCTACTGATGGTAGCCTGATTTGAGATCAATTTTGGAGAAGCAGGAAGCACCCTGAAGCTGGTCGAAAAGATCATCTATCCTTGGAGAGGATATTTATTCTTGATGGCCACCTTATTCAGTTGGCGGTAGTCTATACACATCCTAAGGTACCCATTCTTCTTTCTTACAAACAAGATCGGAGCGCCTCAAGGTGAGACACTTGGTCGAATAAAGCCCTTATCTAACAAATATGTCAATTGTTCTTTCAACTCTTTCAATTTTGTTGGTGCCATTCTATATGGAGCAATAGAAATAGGATGAGTATCTGGGATGATGTCTATACTGAAATTTATTTCTCTTAGGAGGAACTCCGAGTAGATCATCAGGAAAGACTTCTAGAATTTCTCTTACAATAGGAACTGATTGAAGGGAAGGTACCTGAGCATTGGAGTCTTTAACTCAGACTAAGTGATAGATACACCCCTTTGAAACTAACTTTCTCACCTTAAGGTACGAAATGAAACAGCCCTTAGGCACTGCTGAACAACTACTCCACTCTATGACTGGCTAATTAGGAATTTGGAACTTTACAACTCGAGTTCTACAATTTATTGTCGCATAATAGGCATGAAGTCAGTCTATACCCAATATGAAATCAAATACTACTATTTCTAACTCTACTAGATAATCCATGGTGTTCTAGTGATTGATGAAAATAGGACAATCACGATAGACTTTTTCCGCTAGAATAGACTCCCCAACATGTGTATAAACACAGAAGGGTTCCCAAAGTTTTTCAGGAAGAATCTCAAACTGATTTGCAACATAAAGAGTTACAAAAGATAAACTTTCTCCCGATTCTAACAAAGCATAAGCATCAAAAGTAAAGATTCTTATCATACCCGTAACAACATCTGGAGAGTTCCTTTGCCCTTGGCAGCTAGTGATTCCATAAAGACAGTTTTCCCCTCCGCCAGTACCAGAAGTAGCTCCTCTAGGTGCAGCCCTATCTGGTGGAGCAACTAATTAAGATTGGGATTTATTTCCCGTATTTTCACAACCCTGCTTATTTTTAGGGCACTCTTTCGTGAAGTACCCCTCTTGAATGCACTTGAAGCATCCTCACTGGACAACAGGACACTTATCGGCATAGTTCATAACACACCTTCTACATGCAGGAGCCCAACTACCTCCTTGTGCGACACCGCCTTGGGACAAGGATGGTCTATCCTTGAAGTTCTGCGAATTCTGCCCATTATACTCACCCTTGTTTTTGGGCACAAGTGACTAGCAGATGATGGTGCATGGTCCTTCTGCTTCTGAAATTGTGGCCAATTTGAACCACCTTTTTGTTTCCTAGACTCATTCCAAGACTTGTCTCTCTTATTCCTATACTCCTCTCTGTCTCTCAGCTTCTCCTCTTCAACTTGTTGCATATAAACTATCAACTTGGATATGTCCATGTTGTCGATCAGTATTGCAGCTTTGCCCTCTTTGCTTGATGCACGACCCAAGCCAGCAACAAATAAGCTCATTTTGCTCCTCATATCCTTAACCATCTCAAGAGAATAGCAAGACAGTTGGGTGAACTTTAACCCATACTCATGAACACTCAAAGAGTCCTTTTTCAGAGTAAGGAACTCTCGTACCTTTGCCTCCTTCAATTCTCAGGGAAAGAAATGCCCCAAGAAAGCTTCTTCAAAGCAAAGGCACCTTGCGGCCGCGACGCGGACCCCCCCCTCCCCGCCTCCCCCCCGCGCTCGAGGGGTGAGACTAATGGATATGGTGCATCCTCGTCTCTTTTCTCCCTCCACTGATCGAACCAAGTCCTAGCCACATTCTTTAATTAATATGCGGCTAGTTCAACTCTCTCAGTGTCTACCACATGCATCACCTCAAATACCTTCTTTAACTCTTTCTACAAGTTTTCGACTAAGTAGTGTTCGAACAGTGAAAGCTAGGAGGGATTCATTTAGGAATCACAATCTTAACGGTTGTCAGCGTCTTCTTTTCAAGCTCCTCTATGTTGCCCAACTTGGTTAGTCATCGTTTGTTTGAATATCCGGATAGCTTCACGGAATTCAGCATTGGTGACTTCTCCTTGAGGTTGCAAATTAAAGGCATTGGTACCTATGGCTCTTCTACTTCCTTCATGCTGAATGACCTCTTGTTGCTCTTCGTTGAGGCGTGATAATTTTAAATACGCGCAAGCACGAATTAGAGGGAAACCTTTTAGCGATAAACTCGAACGCACAAAAAAGAAATATGAAAGAAGTGAGGAATTCCTAAATGTTGTAGCCTCCTAATCTTAGATGTGGTCCGCGATTTCACTGATAAGCTCAAACTTACTTCCAAATAGAAGTTTAAAGCGGTCGCGTTCAAGTAAAGTAACACCAACTAATGAGTTGGGAGCGTTCCCACGAGAAGGAAAATAGGCTCGACTTAACTTTTTAACGTGTTATTACTATTGTTCGGTTGATAACTTCCTTAGAAAAAGTAACAAACATAAAAATGTAAAAGGGGGTGGGGTTTGTATTCCTAAGAAGTAAAAGAACTAACTAAATTGAAAAGAGACACTTAATAGTGTTTGAAAGTTGGTTTTTTTTAATCATATGGAATCCAAAAGTAACTAGGTTTAGTGTTACCCCAGGTTCATAACTTGATAATTCTCACTATAACAATCTTTCCTAGTATCTTGCATCCAAAGTGATAGGTTGTGTATTTATAAATCCTTGGTGGCATCTAGAAAAGAAAATCTCACTACCCCTTGGTACGGCTACTGTGTTGCTTCCTAAACCCTTATCGTTAATCATATTAAGCATGTATGCGATAATTGACGAAGTTACTACCCTCGTACCAATCCAATACTAGCCTATTAGATAGTATAACTTAAATCTATGGTAATATATGCTTTTTTTCCTATTATCTACCTCCTTGAGTCGGCACAGTAGCATTAAAATGGCGAAGTTCAACGTTGATCACCGTTAAAAAGACTTCCTAAGCGAAAGATATTATTAATACATTGCAAGAACTTTCTAGAATGTTATTTTAGCTTAGGGTTTATCTCATATTTGCCTATGGTTCCCACAACCCCAGTTATGGAGTGTAGTATCAAGCCATAAACACACGATTCAAATAGATTATTAAATAAGAATTCATGTACTTACTTCAATGAGAAAGAATAAAGTCCGAAAAATTCTTGATTTTAATCACCAAAAAACTCTGACGAATATCCCAAAGAATCAAACCACTAATCAACCACATCTAATTAAATGATTTCTAAATCGACAAGTAGTCTAACCTCAAAAACGAGGTTTTTTTGAACTATTTATATAAAAAATAAAAACCTAATTAAACAAGGGTCAATCACGGAAATCTGCCAAAACGCGGCTGGTCCGACGGACCACGCGACGGATCGTCGTGGTCAGGGACGGGACCGTCGTGGACTCCGTCGTCCATATTGAGTGCAAGTTTCTTCTGCTGCTTTATTCATCACCTCCAATGGAAAAGTGAGGACCGTATAGGCACAAGGTCCGTCGAGGGTCTCGTGTTTCACAAGGAATTCAAACGCTTGGAATCTGGGGTACTGGGATCCTTCTCTGATCGTCATGACGAACCTGCAGGACGGACCGTCATGGCCAGACGGACCGTCACAAGCTCCGTAAGCCCACACTTGTCAGACTTCCCCATATTCGTCAGCAGCTTCTCCTACGCTGCACCTAGGACCCGTCCTAGGCATGACGGGATCCGTCATAAGCTCGAGGTGGTCCTCTTCTGCATTTCTCTCTCCAAAAATCTCCGCATTGGCTTTGGACCGATTTCCTGCCAAAACAAAGAGAAACTGGTTATAAAAACTGAGCACAAAAGGGTTTTGGACGCTAAACTTAGGAAAAAAAGCATTAATTATACCGTGAAACCACGGTGATAAATCAAACGCCCTCAACTTCAATTCGTTGTTTGTCCTTAAGCGACGCACTATATGACTCACTACAAAAGCTTTGTACAATAGTATCATGTTTTATCCTTTGCAATCATTTGGCTATTCAATCCCCGATTAATCTAATCAAAATATATGCATGCCATCAACTTAGTAGGCTTGAATTTTGTGGGATTAGAACCTGACACAGACTCACCATTGACACTAACACCATCTATTCAATTTATCACCGAGGTGCTAACAATTATGGTTTGTTATTGCAACTAATGTCCTCAATTTAGAACAAAATCCTCATTTTTTCACACAATCGTTTCAGTTTTGAGTTATAAGGATTACATTAAACACTCGCTCGCAAGAAAAAAGTCACACTCATTATACCTATTGCCATAAGATTGCCCTTATTTTCACTGCCTTAAGTTCGCATACACCCTTAGGAATAGATAGGACTCTTTTTAGCTTGTAACATAGGCTCGGGGTTATGGTAGGGTACATTTTTAGGTATACGTTAGTAACTTTTGCCCTCCTGAAAATATCGGCTAAACCTTCCCTTTTTATCATTTATCTCGCCCAGCTTCATCATACCTTCCCTTTGCAAATTTTCTTTCTCTTCATTTGTGTAAGTGATTTTTCTTTTTCTTTCTTTTCTTCAACTATTCTGAATCACTTGATTTGTTTCTTTCTCTCTTCTTTTGTTCTGTCAACCCCCCACTTTCCAGAGCATTCCTCATAAATAGCCACCCCTCAACTCATGGATTGGCCATGAGTCAAGGACACCATACCCAAAGTGGGTCAGGCCAAAACGAAGGTGTTTGTGTTTTACTGTTATTAGCACCCTCAAATTATGCTTTGGCAAAGCTGAGGTGAACATGTCCAAGGAGACCCGGGCCAACACATTGTTCCCCGAAAAGATGCAGTTAGGGTGAAAAGAAAGGTCTAATTTAAGATTCAGATTTTGGATCAAGAAGGAAAAAAGTTCATTCGGTTCTTGTATTTGGGTTAAAATGGGCTTTCTGAATTAAGGGGCATATGATTCCTTTCCTAACTTGTTTGTTACAGCTTACTTTAGCAGGACTAAACCAGGCAAGTTCTAGTCAGTAGCCGATAGTGGACTATTAAAATTTCCTCAATCGCACTTGCATGTCATCAATATACAGATTATTAGACACCTAGTTCGAATTTTTAAAGACTTAGGGTAATGCAATGGTGTAACTCATTTCACGCTTAGAGCCACACAATTCGTCAGTTAGTTACGATGCCTAGGCAGCGTATTTCAGTTTAATCAGGATAATCATTTAGCCATCATGCCTATAGATTAAACTGAGTACAAAAGATCATAAACATGCCGGTTCAACAGAAAAAAATAATCAGTAATTTTGGGGAAAAAGGAAACCTCAGGCAAAGGAAAACACCACAAAAGAGGCTAGTGAGTTGGGCTACTCAGACTTCACCCTAACACCACTTTCCATTTACCCCCACCCCCAACCAAAAAAAAAAATGAAATGTCCCCAATGCATAAAAAATCTAAAGATTAGAGGGGGGGGTCTTAGGTGAAGAAAAAACTGTGGCGCATTAGCGCCGTTGACAACAAGCTGGTGGGTCCGGTTTCCCAGAACCACATGCAGATGCAATTGGACACCTCAG
The DNA here is from genome assembly GCA_027704765.1 of Solanum habrochaites. Lineage (NCBI taxonomy): Eukaryota > Viridiplantae > Streptophyta > Magnoliopsida > Solanales > Solanaceae > Solanum > Solanum habrochaites. Next base: position 21,837 of record JAKWJA010001286.1, read on the forward strand.
TGGTGTCACAGCAATCTGGACATCCTAAGTGATGTCCTCAGCAGGCCACAGCACCATCCAGTAAGGCCTCCTGTTGTATTACCGTGAGGGAGCTAGACGCCCCAGCCGGATGTGATGCTCTGATTGGTTGTTCCTCGTCTCGCAAGTGAGGCTCCTCCTCGCGGCCTCCATCTCTCGGCGCTCCTTCTTCCTTGACTCGGGCATCTCTTATGATCGACCCCTACGCCTCTTGGCACTCACGTCGATGGGGAAGGGGGGGGAATGTCTGAGGTGGAGGGGAACACAGGGCAACCAATACAGGGTCCCTCAACGGGCGCTCGACAGCTCCGGCCCTCGCCTTAGGTAGGATCGGTCAATGTCTGCCCGAAGGAAGTCGACTACAGCCGGAAAGAGTCCGACACATCTACTGGAGGTGCTGGCGGGCTACACGCTCAACTCAAATGCATCTAGGCGCTGGTGAACCTCAGAATCTTCCGCTCTGCATCTTCCTCGCCATACGCGCTAAGACTCAGTAATAGAATTCTGCATCCAAGGGGATATGATGCAGAAAAAGTGCGCTTTCATGTGTGCCTCTAGTTTCTGGACCTAGGCAAGATGGACAGTTAACGGTTTAGAGGGTGCTGGTGCGGAGAGGGGATCGCGGCTGTGACTACTACCCGAGATAGAGACTCGACCGGGGTTGGGTGGCGGTTAGTGTCGTAGACGCCTGTTGTAGCTGTGCGGCCTGGCTACAGTGGTTCTACCAGATCATCCGCAAGTGGTGGCGCTCTAGACGGGGACCTCAATGGGGACCAACTCATGGCCTCGTCTCTGATGAGGCGGGGATGTCAACGGTACCCGGTGGGGTCCTAACTGATCTAGTGCAATATGGGCCACACCTGCAGACCTGCCAAAAGGGCAAAGATCATTGCACGGAAAGGGGTAGGTGGTGGTACCTTGAATGACCTATCGTGGGCATGACTGCATGGAGAAGCCATGCGAAGTCGACCTCACATCCGGTTGGTTGGTGATCATCGCCGCTATCAACACTGTGCTGAGCCCCAAGTGGACGCTGTTGACAGCAGCTTTGTGGGGGAAGGCAGTGAGAGAGTGGGGACGGAACGTAGCGCCACAAGAACTTCACGACGAAACGTGAGGTTGGCCTTATTGATGGCCCCCTTCGGCTCAGTGAACAATATTGCACCATCTCCGTCGATTGATAGGTTGCAGGGCCATCCACCTATTGGTGGTCTCCCTCAGTGCTGGCGTTCGGCAGGAATGGCATTCCTCAACTATCTGCCAGCGATAGTCAAAATCGGCAGTGATGGGGGTCCCGGAAAGTAGAATTCTGCACTCTCGCCGTATATGAACAGTGCGGAGGCTGGCAGGGAAAATGTAAACTGCCGCCCCGGACTTACCTACTCCAATGGAACCTGTTTTAGAGGGAGAGCCCGCCGTCGATCTGTGATCGGAGAAGTCGCTACATAGACGGTTAGGTAGAAACTTCTCGGACATCTCCTCGCGTTTGTGGTATCGTCCCAATGGAGTGCTTGTTCCACTCTAAAGAGATTCCTGGTGAAGAGGTTAGAATCTCCAGGATCGTGGGGAAGGCTCCACTGTGAGTACCCGCGCTCCAAGGGTGAGTGTGCGGTTCATTACTCTTTATCGGTCAAGAAATTTGCGTCGGAGGTTAGTAAACTGAACTGCCGCGACCACAACACAGGTTTGGCTGGTCAGCGGCTAGGGTGGGACCTGAACTGAGTGCGCCAATGTAGAGTTTGAACTGTTCAGCCTCATCGACGACCGGGAAGACGCTATTTATGCAGCAGTAGTGGCAGGTGCAGAGGAAAACCTCAGCAGATCCTGAGTTCCTCGGACCAGGATACTCCTAATGTGAAGACAAGTGCTCCGTGAAAGCGAATGACGCTAAGTAGTCACGGGAGGATACAAAGAGGGTCCGCGCGCCGTGTCTTATGGTATGTGGTTGTGGTGCCGGTCAGTGTGCGCCCTCATTAGACGGGAGGCAGTGACTACGCCGGCACCGCAAACGTTTCTTGGGTTGTGGCTATGGAGGGAATGTTGAGAGCACGGGAAGGTGCGGAAGTGACTTGTGGGGGAACATATTAAGGGTACCAGATCATCATCGACCCGTTGAGCAATCGTTTGCAGGAGGTTGAAATAGACTGATCCCAGCGGCATAGGCTCGGTCTTGCTTGGGTGCCATGGTAGATTTACATGCAAGGATCACTATAGTAGCGTAATGTCAAACAGACAGCAAGCCAATAAAAAATAAAGCATTTTAAAGTAGTGTGTTAGTGATAGTGAATGAAAACTGTATCACACGACGTGCTTGATGACGGCTCCTCTCGTGTATAAGAAGGACGTCATGAGGTTGTCGTGTTGTATGGGTCAATGGATACAGAAAGAACCTGAAAGAGGGTTTTGACCCATATGAAGGGTCAAGCAGGACGACCATCGTTTGTTATGACGGTCGGTGTCGTAAAGATCCGTACGTAGGAAACTTGAAAATTTGGAGAGAACCTGATCAGGAGGTCTCTGACATCATGACGGTCGTGCAGGACGGCCGTTCGTGGACGACGGGCCATGTCAGAGTCCGTCATAGGACACTTAGAAAATTTTGAGAGACCCTTAAGAAACCGGGTCTCTGACACATGACGGGTTGTGCCGGACGGACGTCGTGAGCGACGGGCGTCCGAAGCGTCCGTCGTAAGACACTTGGAAAATTGAGAGACCGCTTAGAAAACAAGGTCTCTGCAAACATGACGGAACTTGCCGGGACGAAACCGCGTGAGTACGACGGTCGTCGGTAAGCGTCCGCTAGAGACACGTTGGAAATTTGAGGAAAGCAAACCCTTTAGAAGAAACAGGGTCTCTGACAACATGACGGAGTGCAGGACGGACGTCGGGAATACAAACGGTGTAAAGGCGTCTAGTTACCAGCAGGGGTGTAGGGCCTAGTTGGGCAGTGCAACGGACACTACGAGGTCGGTGTGTGCGAGGGCCGTAATCGG